>JAHWLE010000373.1:0-24901 GCA_024679135.1 Phytophthora foliorum | reverse complement strand
CGGAGGCTGCGCTCCACGTCGTCCACGTCGTCGCCCGCTCTCCTGCTCGCACGGCGGCCGCGCAGTCGGTGCGCTAGCGCCTTCATCCGCCTGCTATCTACTGGGAGGAAGACGTAGTGACGCTGTGCGCTTTTGAGTGCGGAATGGAGTTTGCGGTTGGGTTTGATGGGCAACATCTGGTATGGTCCCACCCTTCTTGAAGATGGCATTTTACGTGGCTTTCTTTCGCGACCACACGTTGTCCCCATATTTTTGGTGCAGTAGCACTTGCTGCAGCCCGGGGCGTCTGACTTCGAGCGCTGACACGCCACAATTCCCAAAGTACCGAACCCATCGCGTCGCTTGTGCTGCTTCTGGGCCCAAGGGCAATTCGATGGGGCAGCGGCAAATGCAGAGAGCGCAGTCGCACGACTGTATCCAGGCCTTCAGAAATGGGGCGTGAGCGGTTCATAGGAAGGAGCGACGGCACGAAAGTGCGGCGTGACAGGTTGATGCATTCGGTGCGAACACTCACAGCACTTCCTGTAATACAGGCTGTATCGGTCATGCTATTGGTGCACGACGATCTGGACTCGGTCATGCGGCGAAATCGACCTTAGTTTTGGTGAGGTGCTCTCCGTTTTATTGTTGGCCTTCTCCTGGTGTAATGATCATGCTGGTCAACCAGTCCATCTTGAACAGAAGCCCAGCTGTTCACTTGAACGAGTCAATACACGTACGGACGTTCCTTGACCATGTCAACGTCAAGTTGATACACAACGTCACTTCGACTATTCGCGCAAACCTTCAGGAAAGCCAGTGCTCGCGTTGCAGATTCAGCGTTAACTGGACCTGCGCACCTGGAAGTAGGCTTTCAATACACATGGTGTATTCTTCTCCACGCAAAAATTTAGCAGCACACATGACTCGCTGCTTTCTACGCTGCCGCCTTCTGGGCGATGGCGGGTTTCGCCTGCTGTCGCATCATCAGTAGGATCAGCGCCAGCAGCTTCTCGTACGTGACCAGAGAGATCGCGGCAGTCAGAACGGTCTGCAGCAGCTTGGCCTGCAGCCCCGCAAAGTAACCAGCCACGCCTCTGTCGGTGTAGATCTGCGCGAGGCAGCCGGTCAATCCCGTGGCTCGCGCTGATCCCTCTTTCTGCGTGTCGATTGCGTTTTGCTGCACGCGCATGAGCGACTGCGCCACTTGCAGCGGGTACGTGACCACGGTGGTGAACGACTTGGCCAACGCGCCCAGCAAAAAGATATCCAGCGCGGACAGGGCTGCTCCCGCCAGTCCGGTGGTGTGGCGCTTTTTTTGAAGCGCGATCTTCATGCGCTCGTAGCTGACGTAGTGGATCACTGGGTTTGATACGAGAACCAATGACGCCAGCGTGCCGTTCCAAAGCGAGAGGAAACCTTCGTGGGCGGTGACCTTGCGCAGACAATCTATACAGCGCCGTTTGTGTCAACGTTTGAAGCAGTAAAAGCACCTACAGAGGAGGCGCAAGCACGTACCGAGGACGCCCGAGTACTTCGCTGCGTCTTTCGACTTAAGCCGCATGTTGGCAACCCAAAGCGGCGCGCAAATGTACACGTTGATGACACCTGCAAGGCACGACAGCGCGAGGTTCTGCACAGGAGTGACGTTGCCGCTCATCTGCAGGTTCTGCTGTTGCAGTCGCTTCAACAGCTGCGTCTTCAGTCCATTGTAGCTGCACCACAAAAGCCACCCAGTGTCAGCACCCGAGCTCTTCTCCACTCCACCACAGCCAACTCACCAGAAGAAATACACAAAGTTGGAGCTTCCGAGCGCGACCTGCGTGGACACGTGGCCCTGATACACCCGCCACTTGTTCTTCTGGAGGATCGCCACCGCTTGCGTCCAGAAACTCTTCGAGACGCGCTTCACTTTCAACTCGTTCTTCTCCTTCTGGGGCTCTGCCTCCTCCTCCAGCTCGTTGGCCTCCACTGCAAATTGCAATAGTGCAGAGTATACAGCCCTTACTGTTAGCCCCCACGCTCCACTGACCACTGCAGTGTGCGGCTCGTGCCTTGCATGATGGTCTTGATCTGGTCCAGCGGGTACAACAGCGCCATGGCCAGCATGCCGCCCTGCCAATACACGCACAAAGGTTCAGCTAATGTCGCCACTATGACGGACGCTAATTGCAGGAGGTACGCACTGCGCTGCCTGCGATTCCGTGCGCGAGCGTCTCCATCCTGCCGATATGCGATTGTGCCACCGAGCTTCAAGCTCGGCTATTGACGTATGCACAGACACTGTCGATATCTGACTAAGTACGACTATTTCAGTAGTAACGCTGCTCGACTTGCAGAACATATATTAATAAATGTATTAATACTACTACTACTAGTACTTCGAAATAGTAAATTACAATGCTACGTTGTGCGGCCGCGACGAGAGCGTCATGAGCCTGTCGTGTGGGTGTATATTCGATCCACGGGACCAGTTTTACATCGCTGCTGGCTGAACCGGTGGGGAAATCGTCGTGCTCGCAATGGCTGCGGCGATATGCCACTTTGGAAAGCCTCCAGCCCCTACAAGCAGCCCACTCAACGTTAAACTCAGCGCTGCAAACTGAAGCCGCCGCGCACGCCAGTGAACAGACGGTCATCAGCCCAAGTCGATCCAGTCCACTTTGGTGCGATTTAGAATGTCTCGTGTTGGTAAAACCCACCGGATGTTCGTTCACTGACGGCGATAGCATTTACACAGACGCACACACGCGGAAGCTTCTTGCGCCTCCAGTCTCTCACCCGCTCCAGCACATTCCTCCAATGTCTCGACTGCAGCCGAATCGACGCGCGCATGCATGCGTGCGTGTCGTACGACCCCAGAACGAAGGTTCACCGAGCAGCAACCAATAGCTTGGTACGCTGATGGAACAGTGAGATCCATTCCAGATGATCCATCGCCAGACAACGTATCCCTGAGAAATACCTGCAACACGGTGCTTTCCCCCGCTTACGATCTTGCCGGACACTCGAAAGAAAGCCTGGGCAAGATCCCGACGCCAAGTTGGTCACCGCGCTCGTCCACGATTTGCAACTCAGATGACATGCGTCTCGGGAGCACTTATCCTTGTACAATACATATAATTACTATATATGTTTCATGTATTTTTTTTCCATACGATCTCCAATTTCATCCACCTCCACAACCCAATGTATCCATTCTATCCTGTAGTCTAGGATGTAGAGTCTTGCCATCCTCGTCAGGCGGGACTTGCCGTGCAGAAGTGCGACCGAGCTGGCCCCCTCGTTCCATCGGTCAGTCTCCGATATTCGCCCGCCACAGCATTCAACCTTCACCGCTGCCGTCACCATGCTGAGCCGCGTGCTGAAGGAGGTGAAGCTGCCGTTCCCGGACGACTTCTTCCCGGACATGGCCGTGTCCGCGCAACTGGCCGAGGACTTCCACCACACCGCCTTGCGACTGCTGCATCAGACGCTCGACGCCGAGTCGCCCGTGACGCGGTTCCATCCCAGTCAGCAGCCAGACCAGTGGAAGCTCATCGGAGACCGCAACGGATTGCAGCTTTACAGAGAACGAGGGTTCACTAAGGGCAACGCCATCAAGGTGAACGCGCTGGGCCAGATGACGGGCACCCTCGAAGACGTGCTGCTGGGCCTCTACGCAACCACCAACGGATCGCTCAAGACGCAGCGCGCTATCATGCACAATGACTATCTGGACGCAGCGGTGCTGCATGTGCTGGAGGAGGACCCGTACAGTGAGGATGACACGGGCTTCTCGTACCAGTTCGCGGGGCTCAAGTGGCTCGCCAACGCTCCGGCGGGCAAGTTGGTGCACAAACGGGATCTCTGCTGGCACGAAGAGCTCGGACGCACACACGACGCCAATGGGGACGATGTGGGGTACCTGGTCATGCAGTCGGTGAGGGTGGACGAGTGTCCCCCGTTTGAACAGCAGGGACTCACGAGGTCGACGGCCGCGGTGTGCTACATCTTCCGCCCGCTCCCGAACAATCGTGTGGGGGTGTATATGAAGGGACAGCATGCGGTCGGAGGCAAGTCGAGGACCTGGAGTACCGACTCGATCATGGCGGAGCTGTGGCTGGGCGTGGCGAGTGCGTTGGACTGCGCCAAGGCCAAACGACTATCGAAACTTGTGAGCGGCAAGGAGGTGTTCATCACCAGCTCACCGTATGTGGCCTTTGCTGTTTTGCTGGGGTTGTGCTTGATGCTAACCAAATCTGCGCTTTGACAGGAGTAAAGCGTGTGATATCTGCGACTCGAAGCTCAAGATGCTCAAGACCAGCCAAAACTGCAAAATCTGCGGCAAGAACGTGTGCGACCGCTGCCGAATGACCAAGATGATCTTCCCGTCGCGCAATACGGGCAACTTTCCGTGCAGCTACTTTTTCTGCAAGCCGTGCCTAAGTGACGCGAAGGAGAAGCTTTACGGACGTTCCACCGCTCGCGTGAGCTTCCACTCTGATGATTCGTCAGGGCGTTCGGGCTCCAACCGGTCTGGATCACCTCGCATTGTGCGCGCTCCATCAACCGGACGACCGGGTCTCTCTATTATGTCGTCGTCGTCCGATCCTACTCCAGTACAGCGTCAACGTGTGCCGTCGCACGATCAAGTTGGATCGGCTACCATGCCTCCGTTCAGGGGACGTGGTGGCCGACCATCGAGCCCGCGCAGCAGCAGTAACAGCTACACCAGTGGACGTGCTGCCACTTCGTTAGATCCGTCGATGTCGCTCTACAACACGTCGTCGCTGAATCCAGGCTTCGGTCACATCAATGAAGACCTTAGAAGCTCTGTAAACACCCAGACTATCCGAGCTTATCAGCCCCCAACGGGTCGACCGACAGGTCGATCAGTGGAAAATCGCGCAGCGGCAGGGCCACCGGTGATCCAGCGCGCACCAAGCATTTCGCTGCGCCGTAATGCTGTATCAAGAGCCTACACCAACAGCCCCATGCTAGTCCAGCGGGGCACGGTTCCTTCGGCCAGTCAATCGTCCAACGGTAGCAAGTACATCGGCAACCAGTCAATCGACAGCACTTACGACGTCGACGGAAACGAGACATATCGCGGTCACGGATTTATTAGTGATGAGAGCGACTTGAGCGAGGAATCCTCTGGTGATGAGGAGGTGCAGGTCACAAGGTGCAGCAGCCGGCGGAGGCAACCCATCAACATTTACGACGCTGACGAAGGGGGTGTTGTAGAGATCAACCGTGTTTCGGACTCCGGAAGTGATTCCTCGACTGAGCCTGAGGCCATCGACGTGTTTGAGCAGGACAAGCTGAAGTACATCAACTCCTTCCGTACCAAGGATATTGCTGGGTCTGCTGGTTCTGCAGGCGCTGCGACGGCTTCTTCAGCAAGTTCATCTGAGCAGGAAAACCTGATGGAGCGCCTCATGCAGATCAACATGACGGCCGAAGCAACGTACCTGATGGCCAAGTACAACTCCAATATCCAAGGAAATGCGTTAAGATAGGCATATACTTTAGCACTTCAGCATTCCTGGCGAATCACGGAAGCGAAGCGACGAAGGGCGGGATTGTCTATCGTGAATATCATCGCAGGATTATTTTTTGGAGCAGCGTTAGTTTACTTATCGTCTGTGGAAGCAAGCTTCCCAACTTCGTCGTGCTCTGAACAATCAATAGTCTTGCTTTTCGTCGGTAGATTTCTTACCGAGACGCCTCAAATGAGCCATTTGCCGGCGGTACGCCATGATCGGAACTGCCGGGCTTCCACCTGCTCAGATAAGAGTCTTCTCAAACCAAGCCAGCAAGACGTATACCAGACAAGCTCGTACCATAAGTTGCATTCGACTCGAGGTGGTTCATGACGCCGCTTTTCGCTGCGATGCGAACATTGTCGCCGATCCGAAGGTGTTGCGCCACGCCCACCTGTCCACCAATGTACACGTTGTTCCCCAGCGTGGTGCTGCCAGCGATTCCCGTCTGCGCAGCGATCACACAGCCCGTGCCAAGCTGCACGTTGTGTCCAATTTGAATCTGCAAACGTTGGCATCGTTAGTTATTGTCACCAGCATCAAGGGTTCGAGACTTGACGGCATTTGTCCTGACCAGGTTGTCGAGCTTACAGCCTTTGCCGATCACCGTGTTGCGCCAGCTCCCGCGGTCGATCGTGCAGTTCGCGCTGCCAATCGCAATAGTAAGCTCACTCGATCGGTGCCAGACAGCCTATCGTAATACACACGCACCCGATCTCGACGTGGTCGTGCACCTCGACACTCAACTCCTGGGGTTTCTTGGCGTGTTCTCCACTGGCATCCAGCATGAACCCAAAGCCGTCCTGGCCGACGCGAACCCCCGGGTGGACCACCACTGTGCTGCCAATGGTGCAGTTCTGCAGCGTCACATTGGCGCCGATAGTGGAGTCGTCTCCGATGACCACCCCTTCCCCAACGGTGGTGAATACGCCAATGCGACACCCTCTGCCGATCTAATACAAGCACATGACAGGTTCAGATCATGAATGGCATTGCAATAATTGCTACCAGCAGCCGAAACCTTAGCGGACGCGTGGATGACCGTGTTGGGGAACGCTTCGCTGCCGTTTGAAGGCGCCTGGGAGAACGCACGCGACGATTTGGACGCTGAATTGGACAGCAGAGCGGCAGCAGCCCCTCTGCGACCTATTGCACTTGACAGCATCGAGCTGCGCAGCACACAGCGGCCAGCAACTTGCATGCACACGACTGACATTGACGCACCACACGGTCGTCGACGGACAGTGGTGCGTATATGACTACGTAGAGTGTATCCCTATATAAGAACACAAGCGATATCAGTAATTGGAGGTTAATTGACATATGGCTACATATGACGGATCGGGAGTGAGAAAACTTGATCACGTGATCACGCATAGTAATAATAAACCGTCCCGAGTAATTTTGGCAAAAATACCATGCAGCCGCGGATGACAAAAAACAGCCGCAGACTACGCTACTATGCAGAAAAAGGACTTGTATTACTCATCAAAAAGCTATCCAGCTGCGGATTACGCAGCAGGTTTCCGGATAATTCGAGTTTTCTAGATGCTCATTTCTAGTCTAGGTTTCCAGTCTAGGTTTCCAGGTTTTTGTCTATACTTTTTTTTTACTTACCCAATTCCTTTCAAGATGGATCTACTGCGCCCCCCACCCCTGCCGATTTCGCGGCTCGATCGAGAGCTCGCCGCCGTCAACTTCCTGGACGACGATCGAAACTCCACGAAACGATCGAGGGACGGTCGCCCGAGATTCAATTTCGCGGCGGCGGCCAGACGGGAAGGTTTCGCCAAGGGGGAGACTGTCCGGGGCATCTGGGATGACTGGATGGCTTACGTAAGTAAGTAAGTTCGACGTGGCCGAGAGACCGGCTTTCGTCGGACTTGGCGTTAAAGTATTAGATGTGGTCGTTACCGACGAGGAGCGCTCGCACCATACGGCTCGCAAGGTCCTCTATGGGTTTATCGAGCGGGCGGTCGAAATGATAGATATTTGTGTGTATTTACCCTTCAGGAAATAGCTGCAGCATTAATTACCGCGGTGGCGCGAGGAGTAGTAGTGTAGTATCGCGGTCACACAAAATTCGTCAGATGTGGATTTAAAGCAGCACACACAACAACCGCCGAGCTGGTCGGCGTTTGTGGCCTGCCCTGAGTTTCCCAGCGGTTCGGCCCTTCCGGGACAGCGGTGTCTCGCCTTCGCCGATGCCAGGCAACCAATCCAGCTAAATACACTCCAGAGACCAGCCGAGCTCGGTTGACTCCGTTCTAATAGCCCGTGCCCTCCACCAAAGGATGGACGACGGCGCGTTAGCGCTTTTACGGGTCGCCAGGGCAAAAGCTACCCAGCTGAAAAAGTCACGGCACCCGGGCTGTCCGGCGTACCGACTCACCTCGCGTGGCGAGATTTGTTCTTCGCACTTGGCGAGACCCGCCCTTCTCCGGCCCGACCTTGATCTCTTGGCACTACCTGTCAACACCCTACAAGCTATTTCTCTCGGTGCTGACGGCAGACATAATCCAGCTCGCGCAGGGACTTACCGGAAGAGTGTATGCTTGTCTTGGACTTAGAAAAATCTGCTCTGTTAGCTGCTATCTTCCGAAGAGCTACAAAGGATCTATCTGATGCTTCCTATGTCATATACAAATATCTAGTGAAATGGAGCGGTTTTGGATCTCATCTGACCACGCGTCTCTCCCGACGAGTCGCTGGATCCATCTCGTTGAGTTAAGTACCGTATATCTCCACATATTTCCGAATAACTAGTCGACATCATTACCGTGTCTTCTCGGCTAAGTACGAGTTGTGTGCAACCACCAAATTTGGCGTACACCACAGTAGTTAGAGTTTATTTAGACAAATCACAGCGCATGTGTCTTGTCTCGACCGCCACGACTTCAAAGTATCTGCTCAGATATTCGTGTCAATGGCACGGTATCCTCCGTTCCTGTAATGCATTTCCCTCTCTCGATGAACTGAGTTGGGTCTCCCACAATTCCAGTTCCATCCCCTACGACAAGCAGTTGGTCGATCTACGATGGCGTCCAAGATGCTCAAGCTCTTCTCGCCATTGACGCTCGGCGGCAAGAAGAGCCCCGTGCAGTTGCAGCACCGAGTGGTGATGGCACCACTCACGAGACTGCGCACGGGTGAGACGGGGGTCCCCACTGACCTTGTGACGGAGTACTACGCGCAGCGCAGCACCCCCGGCGGCCTCCTGATCGCCGAAGCCACCAACATCAGCCCCACGGCTCGCGGCTACTTCGGCTCGCCCGGACTGTACATGCGTGAGCAGGTCGAAGGCTGGAAGAAGGTCACGCGGGCGGTGCACAAGAAGGAGGGCAAGATTTTCGTGCAGCTCTGGCACTCCGGACGTGTCGGACACACTCTGAACCAGCCCAACGGAGAGCAGCCCGTCTCGTCCTCTGCACTCCCCTTTGAAGACGTCACGAGCGTTGCTGTCACGCGTGAAGGCAGACGTCCGTACAGCATTCCTCGTCCTTTGGAGACCCACGAGATCTCTGGAATTGTGGCTGACTACAAGCGCGCGGCGGAGTACGCGATCAAGGCTGGCTTTGACGGCGTTGAGCTGCACGGCGCGAACGGATACTTGCTGGAGCAGTTTCTGTGTGACAGTGTCAACGACCGAACGGATGAATACGGCGGTAGCATTGAGAACCGTGCGAGGCTGACGCTCGAGGCGCTTCAGGCCGTGCTGTCGAGCCTGGATTCGAGCCAAGTGGCCATCCGAGTGTCTCCGTTCGGCAACACGTTCGGCTGCACGGACTCGACCCCTGAGGAGACGTACAGCTACTTGATCAAACAGCTGAGCCTGCTGGACCTCGCGTACTTGCACATCGTAGAGCCCCGTGGTCTGCACCCGACGGCGCAAAATGTGCCTGAGGACGGCACCACCAAGTTCAGCCGCAAGCTGTACGACGGCGTGCTTATGACGTCGTCCGGTTACGACCGCACAGAAGGCATTGACGTCACGGAGAGCGGACTAGCAGACTGCGTGGCTTACGGACGCTCGTTCATCGCCAACCCGGACTTGGTGCACCGACTCGAGGTCGATGCGCCGTGGAACGCTTGGGACTACATAACGTTCTACCCATTACCAAACGTGCCGATGTCCGCGGGCTACACAGACTACCCCGCGCTGGAATCGAAAGCCGAAGCTGCCAAGGCCTGAGAAGTACAAAAGTGAGCTAGCTAATGTGTAGCAAGCACCCTGAGGTTGACGTCAACAAGTTGTTTTAACAAGCACAAGTGCGTGGATGTGTCCTGGTCTCACTTCTCAAGTTGCAGGCTTCCTCGCAAGTGCTCACCTAATCATGGCATCTTCAACGCCCGAACTCTTCACTCCATTGACCCTCGGCGGCAAGAAGAACCCCGTGCAATTACAGCATCGAGTGGTGATGGCTCCTCTCACGAGACTGCGCACGGGTGAGGAAGGAATCCCCACCGACCTCGTGGCCGAGTACTACGCACAACGCAGCACTCCTGGTGGGCTCCTGATCGCTGAAGCCACCAACATCAGCCCCACGGCCCGCGGCTACTTTGGTGCTCCTGGGCTCTTTACTTCTGAGCAGGTCAAAGGCTGGAACAAGGTGACGCGTGCAGTGCACGACAAAGGCGGCAAGATCTTCGTGCAGCTCTGGCACACTGGGCGGGTCGGCCACCCGCTGAATCAACCGAATGGAGTGCTGCCTGTGTCGTCGTCCGCCGTAGGGTTGGACGGCGTGAACACCTCTGCTGTCACCCGAGAGGGCCGAGGCAAGTATGTCACGCCGCGTGCGTTGGAGACGCACGAGATCCCAGGCATTGTCGCGGACTACAAGCGTGCTGCTGAGAATGCCATTGCCGCCGGCTTCGACGGTGTCGAGCTGCACGGTGCCAATGGCTACCTCCTGGAGCAATTCCTTTGTGACGGTGTGAACAAGCGCGCCGACCGGTACGGTGGCAGCATTGAAAACCGTGCTCGGTTGATGCTAGAGGCGCTCGACGCCGTGCTGTCCAGCCTGGACTCGAGTCAGGTGGCCATCCGGTTGTCGCCGTTTGGCGTGACGTTCGGCTGCACCGACTCGACCCCCACCGAGACGTACAGCTACGTCCTCGAGAAGCTGGACGCGCTGGACTTGGCGTACGTGCACATTGTGGAGCCGCGCGGCTTCCACTTCCGAGGCCCTCGCGTGCCCAAGGATGGCACGACTCCATTCTGCCGTGCGCGGTACGACGGCGTGCTCATGACGTCGTCCGGGTTCGACCGCGCCGAAGGTATCAAGGTCACGAGCAGCGGCGCAGCGGACTGCGTGGCGTTCGGTCGCCCGTTCATCTCGAACCCGGACTTCGTGCACCGCCTGAAGGCCGGCGCATCCTGGAACCCCTGGGACCGCAAGACGTTCTACATGCCGGCAAACGGCCCGTTGTCGCTGGGCTACACGGACTACCCAACGCTCGAGACCAAGTCTTCGCTGTAACGAGACCGCCGATGTTGCTAATCGACCGCAACCATTGGCGTGGAACCAGTTTACTTTTGTTCGTCTACCGAACGTTGAATTCGTACCACGAGTTCTTTTGAGCCTTTCATCCTGCGTTCGTCGTAGTGCACATACCCACAAGTATCGACTTTATTCCCCATGAGACTCACCACGAGTGTCCAACGCGAAGGTATCCATTCTGCCATGCTCGACCGACTAGTGAATTTCAATACGCGGCCGAACTCTCGCCTGCGATTTGCACCATCGAAGCCGCTTCCACCAGCAGCATCTTCACTGCAGTCTGCAACTATCAACCACCACATTCCGCACGAAACTAGCCACCCCGCTGCAAAAAGTGACCACCTCCTTGTCCTTCTTGGTGTCCATTCCAAGTCGCGCATCCCTCTGCATCCTGTTGATGTCAATCGCCACCATCGACCTTCCGGTCATTCATCAATTCGCCGAGTCCAGCGCACATCAAACGCAGTTCCATCGTCATGAGCAGTGGACGTAGCACCGAGGACTTGCGCGCGCGTCTACAGTCGCTTCGAGCTTCTAGGCCGTCGTCACAGCAGTCCCAGGAAGCGATTCGAGACTGGGGCGACACCTTCCAGCCTGGAGAGTTAGAAGAGCTGCAGTCCATGCTGGAACAGGACGTTGGAGGCTACTTTAGCAGCGACACTGAAGCATACGACGCTGCAGTGCCCTCAGGACCTCCTACTCCAGACGACGTTGACGTCTGGCGTGACACAAGACCCACAAGTCACTCCTACGTGGACGAGCCCCACCCCAACCAGCCCATTGAGAGGCAGCTCTCATATCGCCAAGCAGGTCTCAATCCGGCAGTGGAGGAGACATACGAAGCGGCTTTCCGCCTGATTCAATTGGCAGCAGAAGCAGAACGCACCGGCAAGCCGTTGCAAGCTATTCAATTGTACACCGATGCAGGAGACGTTCTCATCAAAGTGGGCAGAAGGGAACCCGATCCGTTGCTGAAGCAAGGCATTCGAGAGAAGGCTAATGAGATCATGAAGAGGGCGGAGGAGCTGGATGAATGGTACTACTCAGTGCAGGAGAGCGCTCGCAAGGCGGCGTTGCCACCGCAATTGCAGATTCAGCGAACGCAGGTGCCAAGAGTTCAAGAAGCCTGGCAGGGACGTAAACCGACGCTGAGTCAGCCCCCGGAGTTCACCCACATGCGATACACAGCGGTGTCCACGAAAGACCCGGTGAAGTTTACGAACGATGGCTTTCAACTGCGAATTGAGGAGGCAGGGAAGAAGATCCGCGTGTTCGTCACAATTACCATGTACAATGAAGAAGGCAGCGAATTGCAGGGAACACTGACGGGTATTGCAAGGAATGTAGAGTTCATGGCAGAGCAGTGGGGTGATCGAGCGTGGGAAAGCGTTGCGGTAGCTGTGGTGTCGGATGGGCGCACGAAAGCGAGTGTGTCCTGTTTGGATTTCTTGACTGGGTTGGGTGCCTTCGACGAGGAAATCATGACGGTCACGAGCGTTGGTGTGGACGTGCAGCTTCATTTGTTCGAGGCTACCGTGCAGCTCGTGCGCGACGACAACTTTGAATTGTTCTATCCTCCGATTCAGCTCATCTTCGCGCTCAAGGAGAACAATGCCGGCAAATTAAACTCTCACTTGTGGTTCTTCAATGCCTTCTCGGAACAGCTTTTACCGACGTACACTGTGCTAGTAGATGTGGGAACCATACCTGGCCCGACCTCCATTTTCAAGCTTATTCGCAGCATGGATCGAAACCCACAGATCGGTGGCGTTGCCGGTGAAATTGCTGTTGATCACCCGAACTACTTTAACCCCGTTATTGCTGCGCAGCACTTCGAGTACAAAATCTCCAACATCATGGATAAGTCACTCGAATCGGTGCTGGGCTTCATCAGTGTGCTACCTGGAGCATTTTCAGCCTACCGGTACGAGGTCATCCGCGCTGAAAAAGGAGTGGGCCCGTTGCCTGAATACTTTAAGAGCTTGACGACTTCGACTCGGGACTTGGGACCGTTCAAGGGCAACATGTATCTCGCAGAAGATCGTATTTTGTGTTTTGAGTTGCTTGCACGGCGTGGACGCAATTGGACGATGCACTACGTGAAGGATGCCATTGCACGTACCGATGTTCCTGAAACCCTCGTGGATCTCATCAAGCAGCGACGGCGATGGCTCAACGGCTCCTTCTTCGCGGGGTTGTTCGCGATCAGCAACTTCAGTCGGGTTTGGAAGGAGAGTGGCCACAGTTTGCCACGTAAGCTCGTGCTCACATTGCAGTTCGTGTACTTGGGGATGCAGAACCTACTAAGTTGGTTCTTGCTGAGCAACCTCTTCCTTACATTCTACTACGTGCTGACACTGACGCTGTACAACGATTACCCTGCGCTGCTGGCCATCGTGCTCGGTATTTACTTGGCTATTGTTGGTGGCATTGTGGTATTCGCGCTTGGCAATCGTCCCGAGAAGCGCACAGCGGCTTTCTACTCCTTCAGCTATGTATTCATGGGCCTCGTCATGCTCGTGGTCTCGGTCATTTCCATCTACGGTCTGGTTGCAGACGTCAGCGTCACTGATCCGCGAGATGACCTCGCTACTTGCAGCGTCTCGAACTTTGAACTGGTGGGGGGCGTCGCTACAGCAATCGGCCTCGTTTTTGCGTCTGCTTTCATCCACGGCGAATTCTCCGTGTTGCTGAGTACGCTCCAGTACTACTTCATGCTGCCGACGTTTGTGGTACGTCTGGTTGCGCTAACCTGCTTGATAGTCCTGAGTCTTTAGTCTACTAACCATGATTTATGTCGGTGCTACAGAACATCTTGGGCATCTACGCTTACAGCAACTTGCACGACCTGAGCTGGGGCACAAAGGGGTTGGAGACAGCAGGCCACGGAGCGGGCAAGATGACTCAGGGAAATGGCAATCTGAAAGAAATCGTGGCGCAGCAGAAACGCATCGAGGCCGAGAAGCAGCGTGCAGCTAAGGAAAAAGAGGACGTGGACAACAGCTTTCGCGCATTCCGGTCATCACTGCTGCTCTTTTGGCTCGTGACGAACGCCGTCTGGATGTACTGCATGACGTACTTCGTGTCGAGTTCGTGCTACCTCAAGTTCATCTCGTACGTCGTGGCCGTCTTCAACATCGTACGGTTCCTGGGCTCTGCCGTGTTTCTGTGCTTCCGCATCGCTCGAAGACTCGGAGCCAGCGGCACCGCCCGTTCTGGCAGCATTGGACACAACTACCAACCTCACCTGCCCGCCGAGTGGCAGGCTCACTACAAACGCAGCAGCAATGCGACCACCGAGACCACAACTGGAAATGGCCACGTCGGACTCAACGTGTCGGATCTCAGCTCGCCCGTCGCCACCAACTACAAGAACATGAATGAACCGCTGTAGTTAGGCCTACAGTGCGTACAATACATGCAGCTCGTCGTACATGTGGTAACTTGCAACGTGTATTTTACCTGGTTTACCAATGTCGACCACTGAGATACCAATCTGCGATAGAACCCACAATTATTTTGCAGTATGGGATAATTATCCCACCCACTTGGAACCAAAATGGGTTTGATCATGCATGTTGTATTATAGGTTTTCAGGGTTTTAGGCTTTTCACTTGGTCATGCTGAACCTGGTGCCGCCGCAGTGGCGGGACCCCATGCAGTGGGGCTTCATATGCGCCGCGTCCTTCGTGCGCGCCATCAGCTGCTTCATGCGGTACGCGGGCGTCTTCTGTGTGGCTATCGGCATGGGTGAGCGCGCTGTGAGTCCCTCTTTATTGCGATAATGTACACATTCTAACCCTTATCTATTATAGCGCTGATATTCCTCGTGGGAGGGCTGTTCATGCATGCGATTATCCCCATTATGGCCGACACAACGCTGCAGGTAGAACGGGGTAGAACCGGTAGAGTGCAATGGTAGAACGGCGGGGCTAACGTGTTCTTGGGCCAGTTGATGTGTCATTTAGTCGTGGCGATGGTGCTGCTCTTCAACATCTACTTTAACTACGCTCTGTGCTGCACTACAGACCCGGTGAGTAGAGTTTTCAAGGTAGAACGAGGGTAGATCATTCTACTTATGGTAGAGTGTGTGTTTTAGGGGGTTATTACGGCCAAGTGGAAGGTGGATGCCGATTTCTGGGACGTCGAAGTGGAGAACGACAATGACGAGGAAGAGGACGAGGAAGAGGAAGATCTGGAGCAGGGAGAGGATGAGACCGAGCTGCTCCCGAGGATCCGACCCAGTGCTGTGACTCCGGATGGGAAGAATGGAAATGGTAGAGTGCAGTTGCCGCGAGTGCAGCTTGTGGACCCGCAGAGTGTACATGTGGCGAGACAGAGAGGCTGCCACCCGAACGCTGAAAGCGGCATTTCGTACTGCAGAAGGTGTCGCCATTTTCGGCCGCCACGCGCACACCACTGCTCTGTATGCAATAGGTGCATCGCTCACTTGGATCACCACTGTCCTTGGGTGAATAACTGCATCGGACGTGACAACTACCGGGTACGGAAAGGGTGGTACAAGTTGTGTGTCTTGCGTTCTAACGTGAAACTTGTGATCTTGATGGTTTTGCAGTACTTCTTTACCTTTCTGGTATGGCTAGGGACGGGGTGTTACTATGCGGCCTACATGAGCTACCAGGCAGCCTACACTGAACTGAGTCGCCAACAATACGCGAAAGTAAGGAGGACACAATTCGTCATATTGTCATCATTCGATTGATATCTAACGGCTACGCCGCTTTGCTCTGTAGATGCTTGTGCTTGCCGAGGTGAGCTCACTTCGCATTTCAGCATCGAACACGCTCCAGTTTGCCTTTGCCATTTCTGCCTCTGCAGGCCTGGCTGTAACTATCTTGGCAACATGGCACGCCTTCCTTATTGTCACGGCACAGGTACGAAGCTGGTATCCATCTTACCACCATCGATGTCGCTACTAATTTCGCTTTCTATACTTTCTATACTTGATTTTTGGTGTATTATTTTTTGTTGATAGACCTCGGTAGAGCTGCAGATTAATCGTCTTCCGAGCAAACGGCGTCTCCACAGCGGAAAAGTGGTCAGCCCGTATTCAACGGGTAGTATCCACGGCAACTGGGAGCTTGTGTTCGGACGGTGCAACTACAAGATTCTGTCGCTCATGCCGAGTACGCGTCTCCCGCCGAATCCTCGGACACTCAACAAGAAAAGGAGAGGCAGTACCCGCAGTTCTGGCAAGTCCGAGTCGAGCCTAGCTGGCGCAGCAAAACCTCACTCTCCAGACGCCATTGTATAAGCCAACAAGAAATTATCGAGGATAAACGTTATGGATCCATTAGACAGGTGCCAGTTAATCTATGGCTGAGTGGTGCGAGTAAAAGTGTAGATGCAGTACACGTCGCTCATCTCGTTGAAGTGCAGAGCGAATAGTTCAGCCGCGGCATCGTTGCCGACCAACGGGTTTGTCTTGTAATCCTCAGGCACCTCCTCAATCTCGCAGCGGAAGCCACGCGACTCCATCGCCTCCTTAAACTCCACCAGGGAGTGCCGCGCCTGAGAAGCAACATGCATAAACCGACCTTCGGCAGCCAGCATGCCATCCACCACGTTTACCAGCACCGGCACAATTTCCTGGTGGTACACGAGATCCGAACCAAATAGCACGTCGAACTTGTCGCCATCGCAGCTAATCGGCCAGGTCTCGCGCTGAGCCCAGTCAATAGCCTCCACCTGGATAACTCCCTCTTCAATAGCCTTGCTTTCTTTCATAGCCGCAGCCTGCTCGCGTTGCGCCCGAATGGCCTTGCAATCGGCCTTGTGCTTTTTCCAAGCCTTCTTCTGGCACTCGCGCGAGCAGTAGGCCACAGATCTGCAGCCACCGCACGTCATGAGCTTACCCTCCGGGTTGTCGGGGGTGAAGCGCTGGACGGCACCACATCGACCGCAGCAGTCGAGGATAGGAGTCTCCTTCTTTTCTTCTTCATCGTCTCCAGCCTTGGCAGACTTCTTGTTGAGCTCGACATTGTGCTCGAGATTCTGAATCGTGTGCGCGAACAGATCCGACAGCACGACACGGGTGGCGTTCGTGTACTTGTGCACCGCAAGACCGCTGACACCACAACCCGATCCCAGCTCACACACCTGCTTGCCATCGAAGACATCACGGTGGTCAATCACCCAGCGACTCAGAATAAGCGCCGCAGACCAAATCGAAACGCCCGTAATGTCCTCCTCCGCAGTGGATCCGAACGCGTCCTTGCTCCATTCCAGCGCCAGCTCCCTCGCACGCAGCGTCGGCAGGCCCGGGGCAAAGTCGAACTCCAGCACGGTCTCCTGCAGAATCTTCGGCGAGTTGCTGTCCGCGTCGTCTCCGTCCTCCTCGATCTCCTCCTTCACACTGTCGGCACCCATGCCCGTTCCTTCCGCCAGACGCTCCTCCGACGCCGAATTGTGCTCCAACAGCATCGCCACTGCAACCAAAAGCACCACGTGAGCGTCACACCTACTTCAAAACTCACTGAAACAAGCATCTCACAGATCTCCGTGTCTTCGCACTGGAAAGCCTCCGTGACGCAGCCACGCCCGAAGCTGTTGCGAGCCAGCACGTCCAGGTCCTTCACGCCGTCCACCAGCAACTTGACAATCTCTCGGTGTCTGTTCTGCACCGCCCAATCTGTAAAATAAAAAACAAATTAGCACTGTATCATAACCCCAAAAAAGTCTCAATTAAACTGTTTACGCAGTGGCAGGTTCCCGTTGGCATTGGGCAGGTGACGCGCCCCATTGGTCAGCAGCTCTCGGACGCACTCCACGTGGCCGTTAGCACAAGCTGCAGGAAGGAAAACAGTGCAAAACGTCAGAATGCAAGGCCCAATTTCAGCTATTGAGACGGTGGTGACGCACCCATGTGCAGCGGCGTGTTGAGCGTCTCCGGCTGCACGAAGTTGACAAACGCGTCGCGCTCGGCGCCCTCCACGGTCTGCAGCAGCGTCTTGAGCTCCTCGTCGTCTCCGCAGCGCGCGCATCGCAGCGCTTCCTCCGCCATGGCTCGAGTGACAAAAGTTGATGGTGACGCTCGAGCCATCCGACGGCTCGCTCATCCATTGGCGCAGACGACGACCTGTGTTTAGGGACAGTGGAATGACTAAACAGAAACTGATTACCTGGGTTTTGTGATATTGGCGTAGACTGATGTGTATGTTGGCAAGCGCAATATTTGGATAGCTTCACACAATCGCTTGAAAAACACCACAGCTCAAGCAAACTCAATCTATTGACATCGCGTAATATGCCTGCTTGGTAAAGTTCTCTTCTCTATGTACAGTCTTGAGTCCACGACCGAAACGGGTGCAGCTTCTTGAGCTTGTCCTCGCAACCTCTCTTCGATGGCTTGTCGGTCTCCAAATCACCACCTTGGTAAGCTTCCTCCTCGTCGTCGTAGCATGGCTTTTCGGCCTCCGGCTGCACACCAGCACTGCCGAAACGGCCAATGTCTGTCTCGCTGAACCGGTGCTGAGTGGGCATCGCGGCTCGCAGCGAGCGTTCCGTCCGAGACGAAACCTCCACCATGGACTTTCGGAACTGGGCAATGGCCCGTTGAGTCGATTCACCCACGCCAATCTGCTTGGCGCGCGTTGTGAGCGCAGTGCCAGCACCGATCACAGTGGATGATAGCAACGTGAGACTCCAGCGAGTGGAGACCTTGTCCGGGCACGAGTTTCGCCACCGCGACGACGAACGGGTGCGTTGCTCACTCCAGTCGTCACCGAAGTCGAAGTCCGCATCCTCCTCGTAGGCGAGAATGGACGGGTTCTCCTCGCGCTCGTGGAAGCCAAGTGCTTGCGATATCGTAGGTGCCATCTTCGCTTGAAGTCGGCTAAAGCGAAAGTGAACGATGGTATCCGATCGGGAAGAGCTCAGCAGCAAGCTCTCAACGCCGAAAGAGAGCTCACCGAAACGGGAAAGTAGAGCCCGTGAAAGCCTCCCCAACCGCTGAGAGAAATCAGCGACGCAAGTAACGATCGCAGTGATGGAAACACAGCGGCGAAAAAGCGCCCGGGTAACGGCGGTGCTGGTGCACTAAACGCATGGCTGGAAAAAACCAGCCGGAGACCAAAACATGAAGCACGCTCTGGTTGCTGCTGGGTGCAGAGCTCCAGCCATGGTGCAGCCAAGCAGAGGCTTCACGCCTTCGCGAACAGGAACCGTTATTGCCGGCCTGAGTTCAAGGCTGCGTTCGAAGATCGTGCGTCGATATCTAGAGCTTTAGGCCGGGGCATTTAACGGCTTCGTCTGCTGCACCGGCCGACTGTTGAGTGGCACCGCTGAATTATCACCCCATGAGCCTGTCGAAAGCGACGCTGTCGTTCATCGCTGCAGCCGCGTTCTGAAGGTGGGGCTCACCTGCAGCTCGATTTGCTGCATCACCCAAAGCGGTGAAGTATTGAAAGTGCCGATCCAAACGCCGAGTAGCGAGCCGATCTTCTGGCATAACGGACAGTTATGAACGCAGTTTTGCTCCATGGCTGGACCTGAGTTTGTGAAGCAGGGAGGGTTACTGTCACGAGGGTTGCTTTCACGCTGGAGCGACATCTTGCACAGTGCAAGTCCTCATGTTCGTTACCACCAATAAATAATGGAGCCCGATCATCGTTCGAAGATCGTGCGGAGCCTGTCGACGAATAAGTCGGCAAAACGGATCGCGGAGGTCGGATGCGAGGACATCAACTGACAGTGCTGCAACTGAGGCTCTGAAAGCACCGGGTCCGTTTGAAATGCATGAAATAAGAAACAGGCGTCCTGACACGCACACGTATGGCTGAGTACAAGTTATCAATGCGGACGCCTCTGTTGCTGCTGCTTTTCGTCGCTGGCTGGGGCGTTTGGTCATCAGCATGGGAAGACAACTACGACTACGCCATGAATCGCGATGTTGTCAATTTCCTCGACGAGCGAGCCGCCTGGCAACCGATGTGCCTCTACACGTTCGACGATCCTGCTGTCGGAAGTGGCGGCATTGTGTCGAACCGAGTTCCCGACGATGTATGCCCATTTGATGCCCTCCAGCCAGACAACGAGCTGGTTACGAGCTTGAACACGGTGTCCACCTTCTGGCAGCTCGGAGTTCATCTGGCTGAGGACCCGAACAACGACACCAAGCGTGGGCAGCTTTCGTCGATAAGCACAGTCTCGGCACGCGACTTTTTCACGATGGCGGCTGTGAGCAACAACACGGTGAGCGGATCAGGCGTCACTTTCGAAATGGTGCTACGACGACGCGCGAAAACCAACCGCAGCATGACACTGTTCTCCATTGCAAACCAGTACGACAACTGTGTGGACCCTGGTTTTCGCTTGGACGTGAATGAGCATCAAGTTCTTGCGTTTATCTACTTCCTTCCAGTTCTGGAGGAAGGTGGAGAAGCAGGGGTGGAGGCTTGCTATGAGCAGCGACTCTTTTCAGTTGACAACTCAGCAGCCTGCCAGTTACCTCCAGTACGCGATCCGGTCGAACACACCCCACCCGTACAGATCAACGTCATGTTGGATCCTTCAAGTGAGAGAGGTCTGTGGAAAACCGACTTCTACATGAGCTACACAGACGTTGAAACGATGCAGCGAGTGGACTGTGAAGTGCACGACGAACAGCATCCACCGAACACTCAGGTGCTCAACAAGCTCGTTGAAGGACGGTACCGATTGTACTTGGGCAACAGTCCACGAAATGTTAGTTCACCACTAGAGCGAAAACGGTTGGCCAAGGCTCGTAGCATTCAACCTCTGGGAAACACGAGCACCCTGAACGCTACAGAGCGCCTTCGTGCTATGCTAAAGCAGAAACTGATGAGTATCACGGGGCCGCGATTACCCAAAGCCATGCGGATATTCGGTGACAATTCACTATCGCTGCACATTTTGGGGATCACTTTCCCTCCGTTGAGTGAGGACACGCCATTAGCTTACCTCCGCAGTAAGCTAGCGGACTTCAAAGAGCAGTACGGCGACCAAATAGTCGATTATCTGGTCAATTTGGTGCAGCAAAAATCGAGCAATTCCGCAGTGGTGAAGCGTTCACAGGGATCCAGCAGTCAGAGCCATGATCTCGTAACACAATTTGGTCAAAGCAACAAGAACAGTGACAAATTCACCAGAGCTGTATTGTTCCAGGGTGCTGATGGGGCGACTTTCGACCTATTCCACTTCGCTATCTACCGGCGTGTGGTATCTAAAGAGGAAGTGAATTCAATCGCCAGGCAATGGCTGCTGCCGTCCCGCCAGTTTCCATCCCGGCAGCAAACTGTGCAAATTCCCGAGGACTCACTTGTTCTACTGAATCTCACAATGCTTCATGGGGTGTTTAATGACTTACGCGTGGAACTCCGTAGTTTACCCGAGTTTGGGCAGCTACTGTTGTTTCCCAACAAAACTATTGTAACATTTGACAACAAGGACGCTTTTCGAGAGCTTCCTGTGGAATGCCAACGCAGCATATTTTTCAGACCTGAGCCTGATCAAAACAACGAGAATCTGCCGCTGCCGAACTCAGTGGCATTCTCTAGAAGATTGCAGCCGTATGCCACCGTGAGCTTTGGAATTGCCGATAGCTTGTCAATGCGAATCGTCAACAAAAGTGAAGAAGTGAAGTTTGACATATTCGTGAATCCTGTGAACGACGCACCGCGACCACGAACATTTGAGTTAGAAGTTCGTGTAGGGATCGATATACCAGTTTGTTTGAATCTTAATGGCGACGATATCGATGGGGCTCCAAAACCAAACACTGGAACCAGGGAGGCAGACGATTTGTTGTCGAACTTTACTTTCACGAACACAACAGCCGTCACAGTGAGCCGCCAATTGTTGAAGATTGCACAGATGCCGCGTTTTGGCAAATTGTTCGACTGCAACAAAAGTTGTGGCACGTTGCGGTCTGATAATTGGGAGTCTTTGGAATCATCTCGAATCTACCGAAACAGCACGGATGCCACAAACGCGACTCATTCGACCAGCTTGATGTACGTTTATCGTGGATGGGGACAGGATACGCACGCACAGAATGGATACGCGTCACTTGTCGTTGATGAGCTTTCGTATCAGTTGTCTGATGGGGATCCTGGCGTCTTCTCCGATGTCGCTGTGGTCAAATTTGTGTTGGTGGGTGGTGTGAATGACTCAGCAAGTGGTAACGTGCTGGCAAGCGTTAGACTGGATGAAGACTCTTGTCGAATGATGAATCTTGGCACCATGGACCCTTTAGCAGCATTTGTAAACTCCAGAACCCGGTTTAAAGTCTCAATTCTTCCTCAACATGGAACACTTTTTCAGTTCAATGGCCCCAGCAGTAGCGGGGAAATAACGATTGACGAGAATACGACCTGTGTGGATGTCAATGTGTCCCTCATCGGAAATCGCATCACAGCTGTCGATACTATCGTGGCAGATCATTTGGGTCGAGTTGTCTACGTTCCCGAACTCGATTACTTCAATATGGACACACAACCTGCCGTTCAACAAGCCTCCGACGTTGACTTCTTCGAGTATCAGGTTCTCAATTCCACGCAGCCAAGCAACGCTTCATTTGCTGTGAATGAAAACGCGCCCACCGCACATTTTATCAATGGCTCTGTCGCGCGAAGAGTGACGCTGGAAGTTGTTAACATACCAGATGCTCTTGTTGTGCTTCCACCATCCAGTTTCACGGCAAATGTGACACCAAACAGTGAAACTACACCCACTCCTGTGGCATTTGAAGACCCCGATAGTATCCATTCCGACGAGTTGTACCAAGTGAACCTCGAGGCAGCAGACAGCACGTCAGAGTTCGAGTTTGGCTTTGCCATCACAGACGATGACGTCATGACTGACTGCCCGCTTGAACGCCCTTGCACGCTTATCAAAAACTCTAATGGAACTCGCGCGAATGCCAACGCAACTAACACTCGTGATTTTGAGCTACAGTTCTCCATCACGTCGCAACTCTATGATGCCTCACACATTCAAGTGACTGGGACGAAAAGTGCATTGAGCACGGCACTCTCTGCGCTTGCATTCCGCGACTTCTCAGGGTTCTCTAGCATTGAACACAAGGCAGATTTTACATTGTGGGTGATGCGTGTCGACACTGAAAGTGATGCAAACGCATTGCAAACAGAAACCACCTTCACGATCAATTTTCTGGGTGATAATCCGAGTTCAATCACCTCTAGCGGGGACTTGCTTTCGGCGATGAATTCCAAGCTGGAACAATTCGTCTCGACCATTTTCGTTCTAATAGTGGGCTGGCTTGTGCTTTCCTATGCGTCGTGTTTGTCGACTGGATTCTGTTGCTGCTGTTGCAGCAAGGCTCGTAAGAAGCGGCGCGAGAAGTTTGAACAAGTGCGGCGTCTCTTTCAGTCTCAAGTTGCCCAGAACGACCATGAGTACTCGGTGTTGCTCATGAGTCTAGCAGATATGCTGCTAGAGCCAAACTTGCTAGCAAGCGTATCCTTGCTGGAGAGTTGTGTTACACCCACGAACCACCAAAAGCCAACAGAGGTCTTGAGGCAAGCTTTTGCTTTGCGAAGTCTGTTACCTTTACTAGAAAGTGAACGGCAGGGGACTCGATTCGTTTTTCAACTCATGGCGATCGAATACTCGGAAGGAATGGACGCCACGAGAGGAAGCAAACTACTTTTCAAGCGCCAGGGATTTTTGAGTCGATCCAGTACAGCTAGTAAGGCGTTTGCGTGCTTTTCCCGTCTCGTGGGGAGCAAATGGATGTCTGCAGTGCTCGTACCGAACGACGACACAAGAGGGTTTTATCTGGGAGACACCATCTCCGAGCTCAACAATCTACTGGACAAATTAGCCAAGCAAGTTAAAGCTCTTCCCGTTGAAATTGTAATTCTGAGTCGTGCGTGCGTCAAGTTGTTTCAAACAGCAAAAGAGGACGGTCAAACTCGCGAATTGGAGCTGGACGCGATACACCTTGTCTTCTTCAACCACTTTCTTGGTCCAGCACTGCTGTTTCCGCAGGATTGCGTGTCCAAATTTTCCCCTTCGCTCAAGCAGCAGAAGATGTTGTACGGTATCGCTTGCCAAATCGTAGAATTCTCAAAGCATTGGAACAACTTTGGTAGCACGGCGGGTGATTTGCGGGCTCGAAGCAGTAGCACCGACAGTCTGCTTCGTACATTTGCAGTCGAGACCGAGAACACAGCGGCATGCCGACACAGATACGAAGAACTGCTACTCACCATATCTGAGTCATCCGCGATTGCAAATTCATATGATTCCAGCAATTCTACAGTCGACGTTGACTGCGAGCTCATGGGTATGTGCCTCATGAACGTCCACAGTCTTCTCGACAGCTACTTTCCCGAATTCAAAAGGAGACTCCGGGCCCAAACTTCGATGGACGCTGAGCAGATAGAAGCTACAGTAACTCGTACGACTCGCCTTCTCAAAGCTCTCAGTTGGCCGCTAACCAGCATCCAAGAACTGGTCGAGAACGCTCAACCGGAACTTCTGAATGACCCACTGCTCTGGAACGACTTCAGTTTTCAGGAATGGGAGGACCGTGCTGCCCAATACCATCGAAATCACCAACAACCCACAACTGATCGCCGAATAAGTCCGAGTCACCAGTCCCTATTGACCGACGATTTCATCCTCGAGCAAGACGACAATTCGCCAAGTGACGTCGACTGGCTCACCTCCTAATGGAATAATACACCCGAGCCTTTGTTTTTTTTCCCATAATAAAGCCCATGTAAATAACCCTCTATAAAACCCACCACACAATAGATACTTTTTGAGCATGGAGCAGTCGGACTGGGTCGTGGGCCCCTTGCTCTCGGACCGCATGTCGCCGCTGTGCCTCAAGGCCGAGTACGTGGGCAACGCGAACGCCAACTTCATGCACGGCATCGAGTC
>JAHWLE010000372.1:0-24903 GCA_024679135.1 Phytophthora foliorum | reverse complement strand
CTTGGTCGGGTGGGAGACCTGGTAGCGATACTGCTGCTTCGTGCCCAAATCCAGCAGGTAGTCAGCGATGTCACGGCCAGGAGGACACTTGAAGCCAAGGGTTTCAAAGTATTCCTCCACTTGGCTGCACGGACCATGGTACATGAGCTCACCCTCGTTCAGAATCATCACGTCGTCGAACAGAGAGAACACCTCGGGAGACGGCTGCAGCAATGCGATCACCACCGTCTTGCGGAGACGATGGGCGAAACTGCGTTGGGTGTTGATGATATCGTACGTCGCCGCACTGTCGAGACCCGTACTGATCTCGTCCATGAGCGACATGTACTTCATACCAAACTCCAGTTCACCAGTCGTCACGCGCTTGCGTTCACCACCAGAGACACCTCGAAGCATATTGTCACCAACGATCGTATCCTGGCAAATGTGCAGTCCAAGCTGCTGAATCACCACGTCCGGGTAGTGAGAGTAGATAGACTTGACAGCTTCGATAGCCTGCGTATCACTGTGTTGAGTTGAGCCCATTTCCAGCATCCCCTTGCCCTGCTCCAACAGCTTACCACCACAGAAAGTGTGCGCGAACTCGAGCGTCTCCTTCACGGTGAGCGTCGGGAAGTGCTTGTCCCGTTGGCTCACGTATGACACGAACTGCGGCAGCCGGTCGACGATCTGGTCCCTCGCCACACTGTTGAACGAGACGTCACCCTCCATCGTGATGTTCTTGGTCATGGGGAACCGACCACTGAGGACCTTCATCAATGCCGACTTGCCCGATCCGGGCTGACCCAGCAGCAGCGTGATCTTGCCCGGGGTGAAGCGTCCACTGACGTTCTTTAGAATCTCCTTGCGGACCGTGAGCTTCTTGGGGCCCATCAGCGTCTTCTTGAGTTCGTTCGGGATGGTCGGCAGCTCGTACTTGGTGGCGTGGTCGTCGGCCACGACGATGTCGGCGGACAGCGACAGGTTGCTGAAGCGCACCTCCATCTCAGGCAGGGAACGTCCTGTGGCTGCGGGGATCTTGGAGGCCATGATGTCATGCAGGACTTGCGGTCCTTGCGCCATGAGGGTCTTGCCCGACTCGTAGCTGAGCTCGGGGCCGTCCACGACGGACGGATCGATTGTGGCCATGGCAGTTCCTCCCTTCTTGGTTGACTTGAGCGGAAGACAGGGAATTCCAGAATGAAGAGAGAATCGGCTACCTCACCAGCACTTTTCACTCGACGGTCGAGCTGCTTCTCGCCTGAGTGCAGGGCCATTGTCTTTGTCACTCACTGCATGTACATGGCATGTTGTTGAAGTGGCGTCAACGTGACGCTCGAGAGATAACGTGTCCGCCCAAATAGCGACGGCACGACTACCCAAACTGCTGTCTTGGCTTTTTTCTGCGTGGCATTTTTGCCAAAAATCCTGCAGAAAAAAAGCCGACTCGTCCTAGATTGGGGTTTTGCCCAAACTAGGGTGCAACGATGATGGCAGGGTATCAAGGACCTTCGCGCGGCAGATTACGGCGCCGAGCGCTGCTCGCTAGTGCGTTTCTCTTTCGGGCTCAGCTATTGTGTCGTAGGCTACGACTCGTAGCCGTCTCCAATGCGTAAATCAACTAACTCATTCCTCAATCGGAAACTCACGTTATCCGTCAATCTCGTCAGGAATCGGCAACTCATCGCAAGTACAAATAGTACTATAGTACTACTACTGTTTATGTAGTAACCAGTACTTTGCTCGATTTCCAGTAGGTAACCAGTAATCCACCTTGTCGCCTCGATAGTGCATTTGAATTACTGTGCGTCTCATCGTTTTAGACCACTGCCATGGATAATAAGTCAAAGCGTGTCCATTTCACAAGTTTCCGAGCTCCACGCCATCTCCCTCGTCTTCCTCGTGAAAGCTGCAAGCTGCAACTTGCGGGATCGCTCTCTTCGTCTACATCTAGATGGTATATATATTTAGCACATGGACCCCTCCTTATTGCAATCATCAAGTTCTGAAATGTTTTTTATGCTGGAACTATCGCTATGTGGTACGTTTGCTAGTAATTTTAAGTCATACAAATACTAGTAGTCTGTTGCAGTTTCTGTGTGTGTGCGCAGCGACGACTGTGAGTGCTACGTATGTTAAATCTGACCAGCGCGGGTGCGCGTCGCTGTAGGAGGTCAAGTTGAACCCAGAGTACCTCCAAGGGTTCGGCAAACACGTGAATACTTGCCAGTGATTTCTGGGAGACGGGGTTGGCACTATCCCCGAAACTCGTTCGTGATAGCTTCGAACGCGCTCCAAGAGGGTATTTTCGCGGCTCGTGGCAGAAGTGTCAGTGTCGACGTAGCCATTATCGGTAGTTGACAGACAGTATTTTGACAGTACAAATTATTACTACTATACTACTACGTTATTAATAGTAGCAAAAAGACTGCAATCAAGTTATTAATATTAGTTCAAAAACGAAGTACTGCCAAACTATTCATACGTCTGCTTCTGGTGGTTGAAAGATTCATCCGTACAAGTATTTATTTTTTAAAGCAAAAGTACCAAAGGCACTGAAATACCGACCGTCTATCTCTTCTGGTGGTTCACGAAGCGCAGCGCCAGCAGCGCCCAAATACGGAACAGCACAATGCAACCCAGCACAATGGCGAAATTCTGACCGATCTCGTCGTATTTGAAGCCGAAGAACGACTCCGTGTACTCCTTCAGGGTCGTGTGGCCAATCGTGGCAGGAGCATTGGCCATCGGCTTGCACCCGAGATCCGAGCCGACGTTGATGTACGACTGCGTCGATTCGTCCCACGTCGGCAGTTCCTCGCACTTGGTGAAGCACAGGGCCACGAGGATACACATAGGGAACTTCTGCGGAGAGATCGTGTACAGCCACTGGTAGCCTTGCGGGATGGAGGAGGCTGGCGGATTGTAGCCCATGAACATCATCAAAACCGAGTTGAACAGCATTCCGATAATAGCCGCGACTTCTTCCGTCGGCATGGCGTACGTGAAAAACTGGCCCAGGTACACTTGCATCAGCACGGTCAGCGAGATCGCCACCCAGAAGAGAATGCCTGCCATGACATCCGTGAATCCCGCGAGAGGGTACAACACGATCGTGAAGAGGAAGCCACTCAGGAAGCACCACGGGATCTCCACCACCGTCGAACCAAGCCAATACCAGAACGCGTTGTACGTCTGCGACGCACGCTCACGGTAAAACGAGGGGCGCTCAGAACTCGTAAGAGGGATGACACTGTTAAACGCCATCATCGAGAGGAAGAGTGCAGCCATGAAGACCATACCCACACCCGAGCTCAAGCCGGCATAGGATGCGTAGTCACCGTTGATGAACACGATGCCAAAGACCAGAGCCAAAAACACCGACATCACCAAACGTGTGAGCGTGTAGCTCGGAGTACGCCAGTACATCTGGAAGAAGCGCCACATCACAAATTGCATCTGCGTGAACGACCCAGCAGCACGTTTCTTGTCAAACACGATTTCAGGCAGCTCGGGCGACGGAACGGTGATACCTTCCTTCGCCATGTTCATCTCGAGCTGCTGGTTGTACGAGCTCTTGTTAAAGTGGTCCACGAAATCCATGCTGTCCGCAGCTGAATTGTTCACACCAGCACCAATGCATTCCAGCATCCACGTCGCCGGGTTGTAGCCAACCGGAAGTGGGGCCACGCCGGGGATTGCCTCGAAGTAGTCAATCAGGTTACGGCAGTTCTCGCCCAAATCACCATAGAAGACCGTCTCACCCCCGCGCTTCAGCAGCAGCAAACTGTCGAATAGGTAGAATACTTCAGCCGAAGGCTGGTGGATCGTACAAATGATGGTACGACCAGAGTCAGCCACCTTGCGCACACCGTCCATGATCAGTTTGGCCGATCGCGCGTCAAGGCCACTCGTCGGCTCATCCAGGAAAATCACACTCGGTTGAGCAGCAAGCTCCACGCCGATCGTCAAACGCTTCATCTGCTCCACCGAGCTGCCGCGGATAATCTGGTCGGCAATGTCCTCCAAGCCGAGCAGCTCAATGCACTCGTTCACCGAGTCGTACTTCTTCGAGTCCGGAATGGACGCATCTTGGCGAAGGAACGAGCTGAAGGTCAGCGCCTCGCGAATGGTGGCCGCCTCTGAGTGCACGTCCATCTGCTCACAGTAGCCCGTGCAACGACGAATGGCCAGGTCGTTGGCCTCGTAGCCGTTCAACAGGATCTTGCCGACGATCTTGCCACCAGTCTTACGGCCAGCGATCACATCCATCAAAGTCGTCTTGCCAGCTCGACGATCTTGCCACCAGTCTTACGGCCAGCGATCACATCCATCAAAGTCGTCTTGCCAGCGCCCGAAGAACCCATGAGGGCGGTAATGGAACCAGGCACCGCGAATCCGTTGATACCCTTCAACAGCTCTAGTTCTGCTTTAGGGTTCTTGGGGTCCGGCACGAAGTAGTGCAAGTCCTGGAACGCCACCGTCACCGGCACGAAGTTCTTCTCGTGTGTGTCCACCTGCACCTCTACCACATCCTTCTGAGTGTAACTCGCCTTTGGCGTCTCCACAAGAGCGTAGGACCCGTCCTCGACTGTCTTCTCCGACACGTCCACATTCACAGGCGACTCGTACCGAAGGTGCTCCAGTGCGAGATACGACAGGAACATGAACACCACGTAGATCGCCGCCAGATAAAGGATTCCGTACAAGACCCACTCCTTCCCAGTGTCCAGGCCGAACAAATGCAGGTAGTATTCGCCCATCGTGAAGCCGTAGTCTGTGCAGTAGTCGATCGCGCCGTACACGCATACGTCGAAGGCACTCGATCGGTACTGGTTGATAGCCAATGCTTTGAGACTCCAGCTCATGGGACTGATCCAGTGTGCCCAGATCAAGTAGTCCGGGATGTTATCCGTTGTCACGATGAAGCCCGCAAAGATGATGAAGATCAGGATGGACATCATGCACAGCGGCGTCGCAATGTTCTCGTGAGAGCACACGGACGACAGAAAGAAGAACCACATGCCCATGGCCAGGTTCGACAGCAACAGGATGAACTCGAAGATGATGAACAGCCCGGCCTCCGCGGCAAAACCGCACATCCAGTACACGAGCGAGCCAAAGATGATCGTCTCCGCCAGCGACAACGGGATACCACCGATCGAGTTGGCGAGCACGTACGACGACGTGCGGTAGAAGTTAGATCCGCGCTGCTTGTAGAAGATGTCGCGGTTTACCATAAACACCGGTAGCTGGGACGACTGGCCCATGGACAGGAACATCACGCTGGAGAAGATGACACCCGCCACGACAGATATTTCCGTGGGGTCGAAGTCGTAGTAGATGGTGCAGAACAACAGTCCCATGACCAAGATCATCAGCAGTCTGCCGAAGATGAACGCCTTGTTCCGGTACGTGATCATCATCTCTCGCTTGAAGAGCGTCGCCGTACTCTCCAGGAACGATTGCTGGAACTTGGGCATTGGGTCCATGTTCTCCTTCACTGTCTTCAACAGCTCCGGATCGTGCGGAGCCTCCAACGCAGTGAGGGTCTCTCCGTACAGCGCGGACTGGCGGAAACTCTCCCCGAACTCGTGAGGAAGGCGAGGTGCCTTCGAGCCTTGCTCAACCTCGTACCGACCCTGCTGCTTCGTTCCCAGGTCCAAAAGGTAGTCGGCAATGTCCCGCTCGGGCGGACACGAGAAGCCGAGGCCTTCGAAGTAGTTCTCCACCTTGCTGCACGGCCCGTGGTACATGAGCTCGCCGTCGTTCAGGATCATAACGTTGTCGAACAGCGCGAAAATCTCGGGCGAAGGCTGGAGCAGCGCGATCACCACCGTCTTGTTGAGTTTGTGCGCGATGCTGCGTTGCGTCTTGATGATGTCGAACGTGGCCGCACTGTCGAGACCCGTACTGATCTCGTCCATAAGCGACACGAACTTCATGCCGAACTCCATTTCACCAGTCGTCACACGCTTGCGCTCACCACCGGACACGCCGCGGATCATAGCATCGCCCACGATGGTGTCCTGGCAGTTCTGCAGTCCGAGCTGCTGGATGACGATATCCGGGTAGTGCTGGAAGATGTCCTTGGTGGCCTGCAGCGCCTCCAGGTTCTCCTTCTCCGACGGCAACGAGGCCACGAACTCTTTGCGCTTGGTCATGTCGCCTCCGCATACCTGGTACGCGAACTCAAGCGTCTCCTTGACTGTGAGCGGGGCGAAGTGCTTGTCGCGCTGGTCCACGTACGACACGAATTGCGGCAGTCGGTCGAGGACCTGCTTCCTCGGCACATTGTTGAACGAGATGTCGCCCTGCACCGAGATGTTCTTGGCCTCTGGGAACCGCCCGCTCAGCATCTTCATGAGCGCGGACTTGCCGGATCCGGGCTGGCCCAGCAGCAGCGTGATGGTGCCGGGCTTGAAGACGCCGCTGACGTTTCGGAGGATCTCCTTGCGCACGCTCTTCTTCTTGGGTCCGGCGAAAGCTTTCTTGACGGTGTTGGGCAGAGTTGGCAGCTCGTGCTTCGAGCCGTCGTCCTCCACTACAATGACGTCGGCGGCCACCGACAGGTTGTGGAAGCGCACGTCCATGCGTGGCATGCTGCGTCCTGTGGCCGCCTGAATGTCGGTGAGCATGAGGTCGTGCAGTGCTTCGGGTCCTTTCGCCATGAGGCCAGAGCCCGAGTCGAAGGTGATTTTTGCCTCGCTAGCAACCGGCGTCGAGACTCCCATGGCTGCTTGGAGGCGAATTCAGGAATGACCTGCAGGTGCAGGAACACTATGGCGGGCGGTGCCGCGTCACAATTGCACGATTACATGGCCGCCCAAGCTTGTATTTTGGGCGAGCGTAATCCAAAGTGACAATTATTGCTGGCGGCCCTTACACTGAAGAATTGTATACTACTGCATCAATTATTGACACTCAGCGGCTGATCGACTCGGATTACCGCCACTCGAGGGGCCCGCTTCAGCTGTAATCACGCCTTTACAGCTCTTTCAGCGCAATCTCGCCGAGCCTGGCGGAGCGCGTCAACATTTGTTGGGGTTGTATCATGCCGTCTACTTGACCCTCGGCGCGGTTGCAATCTTCGGCCCGAAAGACGACGAAGTTCGTTTGGCAAACGCGGGCTCAATTGAATGCAGAGGTCGGACTAACTTTATCATGCCGTCTACTTGACCCTCGACGCGGTTGCAATCTTCGGCCCGAAAGATGACTACGTTCGTTTGACAAACGCGAATGCAGGAGTCGGAATGCAGCCGAAACTACGTCTGAGAGGATCAAACGCAGGACCAAGCATGGTCACATCTCGCTCGGCTTATAGTTTTGAAACCGTTCTCAGGGATTTCGCAGGCGAGGCGTATCTCGAGTTCACAGCACTCGTCCCCAAATATATAGCTGCCAGAAATGTTTCGTGCAATTCCATTTTATATTTTACTTACCAAACGCAGCAAACGTTGTATGTGAAAGGTATTTTATTTCTCAAAATGCAATGCTTGGAAATACAAAAGAGCTTAAAGCTCCGTTGTCAGCTACGGATCTACCGCTTCTGGTGGTTGATGTAGCGCAGAGAGATCAGCGCCAGCACGCGGAACAGCACGATGCACCCGATGATCACGAAGAAGTAACTCACGATCGTGTCATGCTTCATGCTGAAGTACTCCTCCGTGTACTCCTTGATCGTGATGTGGCCCACGGTCACCGGAGAGTCCGCCATGGGCTGGCAGCCCAACTTCGAGCCCACATTCGTGTACGACTGCGTCGCCTCATCCCACGTCGGAAGCTCATCGCAGTCCGAGAAGATGAGAGCCACCAGGATGGACACGGGGAAGCGCAGCGGGGAAATTTTGTACAGCCACGTGTAGCCCGACGGAATGGAGTAGGCCGGAGGACTGAAGCCCATGAACGTCATGAAGATGAGGTTGAACAGCAGGCCGATGATGGCCGCCACCTCCTCGGACGGCATCGCGTACGCGAACATCTGACCCATGTACACTTGCATCATGACGCTGAGAGAGATGGCCAGCCAGAAGATGAAGCCCACGCCCACATCCGTGAAGCCCACCATGGGGTAGAACACGATCGTGAAGAGAGCGCCCAGCACGAAACAGTACGGGATTTCAGCCAGCGTCGAGCCCAGGAAGTACCAGAACGCGTTGTACGTCTGCGACGCACGCTCGCGGTAGAACGAGGCGCGCTCGGATGACGCGAGAGGCAGCACACTCTGGAAGGCAGTCATCGACAGGAAGAGCGAAGCCATGTACACCATGCCCACACCCGAGTTCAAACCGGAGTACGACGCGTAATCGACGTCCACGAACACGATGCCGAACAGCAGCGCCAGGAAGATGCCCAGGATCATACGGGTCAGGTTGTACGTCGGCGTGCGCCAGTACATCTGGAAGAAGCGGGTCACCACGAACTTCATCTGCGTGGCCGACGTAGCAGCACGCTTCTTGGCGAACACCATCTCGGGGAGGTTGGGCGATGGCACCGTGACACCTTCCTTGGCCATTTCAGTGTCAAGCACTTGGCGGTACGAACTCTTGTTGAAGCAGTCCACGAAGTTGGTCTGGTTGGCAGCTCCGTTGCTCACACCGGCGCCAATGCACTCCAACATCCACGTCGCCGGGTTGTAGCCAACCGGAAGTGGGGCCACGCCGGGGATTGCCTCGAAGTAGTCCACCAGGTTGCGGCAGTTCTTGCCCAGGTTACCATAGAAGACCGTCTCGCCACCGCGCTTCAGCAGCAAAAGGCTGTCGAACAGGTAGAATACCTCCGACGAAGGCTGGTGGATCGTGCAAATGATGGTACGACCAGAGTCAGCCACCTTGCGCACACCGTCCATGATCAGTTTGGCCGATCGCGCGTCAAGGCCACTCGTCGGCTCATCCAGGAAAATCACGCTCGGTTGAGCAGCAAGCTCCACACCGATCGTCAAACGCTTCATCTGCTCCACCGAGCTGCCGCGGATAATCTGGTCGGCAATGTCCTCCAAGCCGAGCAGCTCAATGCACTCGTTCACCGAGTCGTACTTCTTCGAGTCCGGAATGGACGCATCTTGGCGAAGGAACGAGCTGAAGGTCAGCGCCTCGCGAATGGTGGCCGCCTCCGAGTGCACGTCCATCTGCTCACAGTAGCCCGTGCAACGACGAATGGCCAGGTCGTTGGCCTCGTAGCCGTTCAACAGGATCTTGCCGACGATCTTGCCACCAGTCTTACGGCCAGCGATCACATCCATCAAAGTCGTCTTGCCAGCTCCAGAGGAGCCCATGAGAGCGGTAATGGAGCCAGGCACCGCGAATCCGTTGATACCCTTCAACAGCTCTAGTTCTGCTTTAGGGTTCTTGGGGTCCGGCACGAAGTAGTGCAAGTCCTGGAACGCCACCGTCACCGGCACGAAGTGCTTCTCGCGAGTGTCCATCTCGACCACGTACTCGTCCACTGTGTTGGCGCCGTTCTTCTTCTTAGGCGTCTCCAGCATCGTGTACGACTCATCCTCGATCGTTTTCTCCGACACGTCCACATTCTCCGGCACTTCGTAACGAATGAACTCCAGTGCCACGTACGACAGGAACATGAAGATCACGTACATGGCCGCCGTGTAGATGATGCCGTACACGATCCACTCCTTCTCCGTGTCCATGCCGAACAGACCCAAGTAGTACTCGCCCATCGTGAGGCCGTTGTACGTCGTGCAGTAATCCACGCCATCGTACACGCACACGTCCATGGGACCCGAGCGGTACTGGTTAATAGCGAGCGCCTTGAGGCTCCACGTCATGGGACTGATCCAGTGCGCCCAGATCAAGTAGTCCGGGATTTGACTCTTGGTCACGATGAAACCAGCGAAAATGACGAACCAGAGCACCGAGACCATGCCCAGCGGCGTGGCGATGTCACCGTTGCGGCCGACGGCCGACAGGAAGAAGAACCACATGCCCATGGCTAGGTTCGACAACAGCAGGATGAACTCGAAAATGATGAACAGCTTCGCCTCCGCCACGAACCCGCAGATCCAGTACACCAGCGAACCAAAGAGGATCGTCTCGAGAACTGCCAACGGGATCTGGCTCACCGACGTGGCCAGCACGTACGATCCGGTGCGGAAGAAGTTGGCGCCGCGCTGCTTGTAGAACACGTCGCGCTCCGCCATGTACGTCGGAATCTGTGACGACTGGCCCATGGACAGGAACATGACCGTGGAGAAGATAACACCTATGACCACGGACACTTGCGTCGGGTCGAAGTCGTAGAAGACGGTACAGTAGAGCAGGCCCATGATGAAGACCATCATAAGACGGCCGAAGATGAAGGGCTTGTTGCGGTACGTTACCATGAGCTGGCGGCGCAGCAGCGTTAACGTGCTCTCCACGAACGACTGGTGAAACGCCGGCATCGGCTCGATCACCTCCGCCACGTTGCGCAGCAGGTCCTCGTCGTGAGGGGCCTCCAGCTCGTTGAGCATCTCCCGGTGGATGTTCGATCGCCGGAAGGACTCGGCGAACTCTCCGGCGCTCCGAGGCTGCTTCGTGTGGTAGTTCTGCACCTGGTAGCGGTACTGCTCCTGCGTACCCAAATCCAAAAGGTAGTCGGCGATGTCACGCGCCGGCGGACACGAGAAGCCCAGGCCTTCGAAGTAGTTCTCCACGCGGCTGCATGGTCCGTGATACATCAACTGGCCTTCGTTCAGGATCATCACGTCGTCGAACAGAGCAAACACCTCCGGAGACGGCTGCAGCAGTGCGACCACCACCGTCTTGCGGAGCGTGTGCGCCACACTGCGCTGCGTGTTGATGATATCGTACGTGGCCGCACTGTCGAGACCCGTACTGATCTCGTCCATGAGCGTCACGTGCTTGGTGCCGAACTCCATCTCGCCGGTGGTCACGCGCTTGCGCTCTCCGCCGGACACGCCACGAGTCATGGCGTCGCCCACGATGGTGTCCTGGCAGTTCTGCAGTCCGAGCTGCTGGATGATCACCTCCGGGTAGTGTGCGAACATGGCCTTGGCCGCCTCCAGCGCCTCTAGGTTCTCTTGCGCGGATCCCTTGGACAGCATCTCCTCGCCACGCTTCGACAGCTCGCCGCCGCAGAACTTGTGCGCGAACTCGAGCGTCTCCTTGACGGTCAGCATGGGGAAGTGCTTGTCGCGCTGGTTCACGTACGCCACGAACTGCGGTAGGCGCTTGACGATCTGCTCTCGTTGGATGTTGTTGAAGGTGATGTCGCCCTCCACGGTGATGTTCTTCTCAATGGGGAAGCGGCCGCTCAGCATCTTGAGGAGCGACGACTTGCCCGATCCAGGCTGACCGAGTAGCAGCGTGATCTTGCCGGGCGCGAACATGCCGCTGACGTCCTTGAGGATCTGTTTGCGGACGACGCGCTTCTTGGGCCCCACGAACGCCTTCTTCACGGTGTTGGGGATGGTTGGCAGCTCATGCTTGACGCCCGGGTCGTCGACCACGACGATGTCGGCGGCGACGGACAAGTTGCTGAAGCGGACGTCCATCTGCGGCATGGCGCGGCCCAGGGAGGCCCCAATCTTGGCGGCCATGTATTGGTGCAGGACCTGCGGGCCCTCGGCCATGAGAGCCGTGCCCGACTCGAGGCCGAGCTTCTTGGCCATGGTCGGGGATGGTTGGGTGGAGACTTCCATTGCTAGGCTGATTGGGGGCCGAGCAGGAAAATGGAGAATGAGCCTGGACGTAGGGACTGGTTGCTGTCAAACGAGGGGTGGACGAACGGACGCAGCGTTGCATTGTACGCAGTCATGATGACTTTCAGAGTGCACAGGGTAACCGGTGTACGGTGGGCAAGTTGAACCGACCGCAATCTCTCGGACCCATTTCTGGCTAGATGTGGCACTGCGCTTACCGCATTGGCGATTGTGGCTGTAGTGTGTGGGACGGATAGATTAGATGTGGTGATGGAACTTCAGTTTCGAGCATCTCGCTGTTGGATGCTGGATGTGGCAGGATGAGACCACTGCCATAAAAGAGCGCAAAGTGCCATCATCCAAACAGGGGAAGGGGTACTCTCTTTCATCCGGTCCGAAAATAGTGCCATCATCGTCGAAAATATCGCATGTCGGCCTGTGATTGGCGTTACGACCACTTTGATTCTTAATTTCGGATCGAACGCTATTTTATACAGCATGATCCAGCTATCCAAGCAAAAGTTTTCGCTCGTAGTCTCCATCACCGCTGGTTTATTACATTAAATGCGCACTGTCGGTCGGAAATGCCAGCCACTCGGACTCCGAGTCGGAGGGCATTAGATGTATCATACCGTATGATTCATACGCATGTCACGAAAGGAGTAGGTCGCCGCGATTTGCCGATTATGGCCAGCACCACATGAGCTCCGCTCACATATCATGCAGCGCGGGGTACTATAAGCTGTGATTTCCACGGGTCAACGCGATACAGAGGGCGGTTCACGCCGGAAACTATGCACATTACTAGCGCTCCAGCTCTCTTCAACACAACAATAGCGAGGTCTGCTCGTCGCTCAGGCCTTCATCCGGTGGTGCCGTGATGATGATGATGGCAGGCTACAGTGGCCAGATGGGCCGTTTCTGATGGTTCGCCGCAATCGAAAAAGGTTATGCCCCGATCGCTGGATCTTCAGACTTTCCGAGCGAGACTGGATCCTGCAATGCACTGTCGTGTCGAAAGTCGAAGGTACAGATACAGCGCCTATGCTCGTTTCGATGAATCTACGGCATCAACATGGTCATGTCGACGCGGGCTGCAAGGCTGACAGCCCAGTTACACTCTTAACGAGACGGACCGAATCCGTGCCCGGTCTGGAGCAACTTCATCCGCCAGCTTTCACCGAGCGTGTCGCATTGGCGTTAGACGAAGGAGCTTCAGGCGCGATCTTGCCTTGTAATTAACGACTTCTTGGATCATCACCTGGTCGGGATCTCCCTGCGTTCGCAGTTGGTGGTGTCGTTCCTGCCAATAAATTGGTAGCGTGGAGCCATCAGCAGCTCAGCCATCTCACGAGGCCTCAATCTAATAGCGTGCCTTCAATCATTCGTGCTTAAGTTGCCCCCACCACCTGTGGTTCCTGGCAATTTTCACATCCACGATTTTGCTTCGGTCACGACAAGTCTGTCGATGCGCACTGCATGACGGCTTATTCATCTTTAGAACCGATGAGGCTGCCTGCCTACTGACTATGGCGCATAAGGTAACATCAACCTAAAGCGCAGGTAAATGATCCAAAAGCAAAATGTGTATTTGTGAGGATACATGGAAAGCAGGGGTGCAAAAGAATCCTTTAGTCGCAGCTGAGTAGCTCGATCGAGTCCAGACATCTACCGCTTCTGGTGGTTGACGTAGCGCAGCGCGATCAGCCCGAGGATGCGAAACAGAATGATGCAGCCGATCACCACGAAAAAGTAGCGCGTGATGCTGTCGTGCTCGAAGCCAAAGTACTGCTCCGTGTACTCCTTGATGGTAATGTGGCCGACAGTCGCAGGTGAGTCCGCCATGGGCTGGCAACCGAGCTGAGAGCCAACGTTCTCGTACGACTGCGTGGTCTCGTTCCAAGTCGGCAGCTCGTCACAGTCAGCGAACACTAGCGCCTCCATGATTGAGAGAGGGAAGCGCAGCGGGGAAATCTTGTACAGCCACGTGTAACCCGACGGAATGGAGTAGGCCGGAGGGCTGAACCCCATGAACATCATGAAGATAGCGTTGAACAACAGGCCGATGATGGCCGCCACCTCTTCACTCGGCATCGCGTACGCGAACATCATACCCATGTAGACTTGCATCAGAACCATGAGTGAAATCGCCAGCCAGAAGAGTACACCGGTACCAAACCCCGTAAATCCCACGAACGGGTAATACACGACCGTGAAGAGGGCACCACTGATAAAGCAGTACGGGATTTCCGCCAGTGTTGACCCCACGAAATACCACAATGCGTTGTACGTCTGTGCCGCACGCTCCCGGTAGAAGGAGGCGCGTTCAGAGCAGGCCAAGGGAAGAACACTCTGAAAAGTCATCATGGACTGGAAGAGCGCAGCAACGAAGACCATGCCGACACCCGAGTTAAGTCCGGAGTAGGACGCGTAGTCAACATCGACGAAAATCAAGCCGAACACAAATGCGAGGAAGATCGCGAGATACATGCGTGTAAGCGTATAGCTGGGGGTACGCCAGTACATCTGAATGAAGCGCCACACCACTAACTTCATCTGCGTTTTCGAGTCCGCGGCTCGCTTCTCAGCATAGACCATCTCCGGAAGATCCGGCGACGGAACAGTGATACCTTCCTTGGCCATGTTCGATTCCAATGCACGGTTAAGCGGACTGCTCTTGAAACACCGCACAAAGTCCGTGCCATCAGCCGCCGAGTTACCCACGCCAGCACCAATGCACTCCAACATCCACGTCGCTGGGTTGTAGCCCACTGGAAGTGGGGCTACACCAGGAATGCTCTCGAAGTAGCTAACCAAATTGCTGCACTTTTCGCCCAGTTCACCATAGAAGACCGTCTCACCACCGCGCTTCAGCAGCAAAAGACTGTCGAATAGGTAGAATACCTCCGACGAAGGCTGATGAATCGTGCAAATAATCGTACGGCCCGAGTCCGCCACCTTGCGCACACCGTCCATGATCAGCTTTGCTGAGCGTGCATCAAGGCCACTCGTCGGTTCATCCAGGAAAATCACACTCGGTTGAGCAGCAAGCTCCACGCCGATCGTCAAACGCTTCATCTGCTCCACCGAGCTGCCACGAATGATCTGGTCCGCGATGTCCTCTAAGCCGAGCAGCTCAATGCACTCGTTCACCGAGTCGTACTTCTTTGTTTCCGGGATCGTCGCGTCCTGGCGAAGGAACGAGCTGAAGGTCAGCGCCTCGCGAATGGTGGCCGCCTCTGAGTGCACGTCCATCTGCTCGCAGTAGCCCGTGCAACGACGAATGGCCAGGTCATTGGCCTCGTAGCCGTTCAACAGGATCTTGCCGACGATCTTGCCCGAAGTTTTGCGTCCTGCAATCACGTCCATCAAAGTCGTTTTACCTGCGCCAGAAGAACCCATGAGAGCCGTGATCGATCCAGGAACCGCAAAACCGTTGATACCCTTGAGCAGCTCGAGTTGATCCTTCGGGTTGTGAGGGTTTGGTACGAAGTAGTGTAGGTCTTGGAAGGCCACCGTCACCGGGGTGAAGTTCTTCTCACGGGTGTCCAGCTGCACAACGAAGTCACCCGATGCGTTGGTCGATCCTTTGTTCTTAGGTGTTGCTAGCATCGTGTACGACTCGTCCTCAATCGGCTTTTCCGACACATCCACGTTCTCAGGAGCTTCGTAACGGAGGTATTCAAGTCCCAGGAAAGACATGACCATGAAAATGATGTAGATCGCAATTGTGTAGATAATGCCGTACGTGATCCATGACTTCTCGGTCTCGATGCCAAACAGGTCCAGGTAGTACACCCCCATCGTCATTCCGTAGTCTGTGCAGTAGTCCACACCGTCGTACACGCAAACATCCATATTGTCTGAGCGGTACTGGTTGATGGACAGTGCTCTGATGCTCCAAGTCATGGGACTGATCCAGTGTGCCCAGATGAGGTAGTCTGGAATCTGACTCTTGGTCACGATGAAACCCGCAAAGATGATGAACACGAGGACGGACACCATGCCCAAGGGGGTGACGATGTTTTCGTTTGGACCAACCGAGCTCAGGAAGAAGAACCACATACCCATAGCCAGGTTCATCACAAAGAGCACGAACTCAAAGATGACGAACAGCGTGAACTCGGCCTCGAACCCGCACAACCAATAGACGAGTGACCCGAAGATGAGCGTCTCGACTAACGCCAAGGGTATCTGGCTCGCGGACGTGGCCAGAACGTATGACGCCGTCCGGAAGAAGTTCGCACCGCGTTGCTTGTAGAAGACCTCACGTTCCGCCATGTAGGTTGCGATTTGGGAGGACTGGCCCATCGACAAGAACATGACGGAGGAGAAGACGACACCCAGCACAACCGAAACCTGGGTAGGGTCGAAATCGTAGAAGACCGTGCAGAAGAGCAATCCCATCACCGCGATCATCAGCACGCGCCCGAAGATGAAAGGCTTGTTGCGATAGGTGATGGTAAGCTGACGCCTCAGCAGTGTCAGAGTGCTGTCAACGAAAGACTGACTGAACATGGGCATCGGCTTCATATTCTGCTCGACACTCCTCAGCAACTCGGGGTCATACGGAGCCTCCAGCGCGTACATTGACTCCATGAAAATGCGCGACTCACGGAAGGCATCCGCAAATTCACTTGCACGGCGTGGTTGCTTCGTTGAATGTTCGACTTGGTACTGGTATTGCTCGTGGGTACCCAAGTCCAATAGGTAGTCGGCGATGTCACGTTGGGGGGGACACTTAAATCCAAGGGACTCAAAGTACTCTTCAACCTTGTTGCACGGTCCGTGATACATCAACTGGCCTTCGTTTAGGATTATCACGTCGTCGAACAGAGCAAACACCTCCGGAGACGGCTGCAGCAAGGCGATAACCACCGTCTTGCGGAGCGTGTGCGCCACACTGCGCTGCGTGTTGATGATATCGTACGTGGCCGCACTGTCGAGACCCGTACTGATCTCGTCCATAAGCGTCACGTACTTGGTGCCGAACTCCATCTCGCCGGTGGTCACGCGCTTGCGCTCTCCGCCGGACACGCCACGAGTCATGGCATCGCCAACGATGGTGTCCTGGCAGTTCTGAAGACCGAGCTGCTGGATAATCACCTCCGGGTAGTGCGAGAACACGGCGTTCGCAGCTCGCAGAGCCTCTTCGTTTTCTTCAGCGGTGCCCTGGGAGAGCATCTTTTTGCCGTGCTCCGACATCTCAGCACCACAGAATTGGTGGGCATATTGGAGCGTCTCCTTCGCGGTCAGCACGGGGTAGTGCTTGTCGCGCTGGTTCACGTACGCCACAAACTGTGGTAACGTCTTGATGATCTGCTCTCGTGGCACGTTGTTGAACGAAACGTTGCCTTCCACCGTAATGTTCTTGGTCATCGGGAACCGAGCACTCAACATCTTCAACAGAGCCGACTTGCCGGATCCTGGCTGGCCGAGCAATAGCGTGATCTTGCCTGGTGAGAACACACCGCTAACATCCTTGAGGATCTCCTTGCGCACGACGCGCTTTTTGGGGCTCACGAAAGTCTTCTTTAAGGTATTGGGGATGGTTGGCAGCTCGTACTTGCTGTCGTCGTCCACCACCACGACGTCCGCAGTGACCGACAAGTTGCTGAAGCGTACGTCCATCTGCGGCATGGCCGAGCCCAAGGCCTTCCCGATCTTGGCGGCAATGTGCTCGTGCAGAACCTGCGGGCCCTCGGCCATCAGCGCCGCCCCGGACTCGTACCCGAGCCTTTTGCGGGTGGCCGGGGACTCCGGGACCATGTTTTCCATCCGTTCTGGTCGTTTCTTGGTCGGCTTGCGGGCTTGACAGGAAATTCGAGAGTGAGCTATTTGGTTCGAGGGTGGTGGACTTCGACGATAATGGAGTTGATAGGAAGGTCAATGGCGTCAACCAAAGTTGCAGCCGAGCTGTCATTGCAGTGGTGACGATCACAGCAGCTTCATGGGCAGCTTGGAAGGGCAGGTTACTACTATACCCGAAACCTCAGCGATCCGGAGTAATCTGGTTGCTTCAAGCTGCAATTGGCCGATCCGACCGCGATTACTTCTCGAGCGGTGGCAAATCTTCAATGAGGCAAACTGGCATCGACAATGCGATGACGGCACGCCTCCTACGCGCTCATCCCAATGAAAACTTCGTGGCGTGTAGCTCGAGATTTTGAAGAAGGAAAGTGTTGACATTGATAACTTCGACGAGTTTTTTTTTTTTTTCATAATGTTAGGCTAGGAATGAACGTGCAACCGCAAAATTAACACCGTGGCGGTCGGGGATTCACACCGACTCCCTGACAGCCACGAGCTTCTTGTCTTGATGCGAACTGCGACAGATTCACGTGGCATAACCAACTGAGTGACTTTCCAGTCTTGGGCGACAACATCGAGACTTGCGGGCCAACATGTAAAATGTCGTTGCACTTTACTCGTTCGGCCGCTGAGCACAATCACGAAAGCCACCATAAACTTGCAGCTCTGCCTTGAGACGACAGAGTGAACTGCTCTTCCCTTCGGAGGCATCTTCCAAGAATCCAGTTTTTCCCGCCATCATCAACAGTTAATAGTTAAAGGTGAAAGCTTCAACGCAAGGCAGCAGCTCACTTCTGCTTTGACAAGTACGTTTATTGAGTAGCAGACGTCACTAAAGATTTGCAGTATCACGTTTGCTCCTTGTTTACAAGGATCGTTAATGTGCAGGCATTCGCGATTTCCTCATCTCTTCTGGTGGTTGACGTAGCGCAGCGACAGCAGGCCCAGAAGACGGAAGCCGATAATCCAGGCGATGACGATGCCGAAGTTCCTCCAGAGATCGCTGTAGTCCATGCCGAAGTACTGCTCCGCGTACTCCTTCAGCGTGATGTGGCCGACCGTGACTGGGGAGTTGGCCATCGGCTGGCAACCAAGCTCCGAGCCGCCGTTCAAGTAGGACTGCGTGGCTTCGTCCCAAGTCGGCATGTCCGAGCACTGGCCGAAGGCAATCGACACGAGGTTGGAAAGCGCAAAACGGTGCGGGACAATCGTGTACAGCCACTTGTAGCCAGACGGAATGGCGTAGGCCGGAGGAGAGAAGCCCATGAACAGAAAGCAAATGCTGTTGATCAGCACACCGATAATCGACGCGACCTCCTCGCTGGGAAGAGCGTACGAGAAGAACTGGCCGAAGTACGTCTGCATCGTGATCAGCAGCGACAAATTGAGCCAGAAGACGACGCCGTTCGCGAAACCAGAGAACCCCACAAACGGGAAGTAGATGACCGTGAAGAGCAGTGCCTGGACGAAGCAGTACGGGAGTTCCACGAGCGTCGAGCCGATGAAGTACCAGAAGGCGTTGTACGTCTGGGAAGCACGCTCACGGTAGAACGATGCACGCTCCTCGGACGCGAGCGGCAAGACACTCTGGAACGAAACCATGGCGTTAAACAACGAAGCCATGAACACCATACCCACGCCCGAGTTCAAGCCAGTGTACGAGGCGTAGTCAACGCCGACGAAGATCACGCCAAACAGCAGCGACAGGAACACCGAAATCACCATGCGAGTCAAGTTGTATGACGGTGTGCGCCAGTACATGTCGTAGAAGCGCTGGACCAGAAACTTCATCTGCGTGGCCGAGCTGGCCGCACGCTTCTTACCAAAGATCAATTCCGGGTATTCGGGTGACGGCGTCGTCACTCCTTCTTTCGCCAGACCCGCTTGAAGCTTCGCGCAGTACGGGCTGTTCTTGAAGTAGCTCACAAAGTCCATGTTGTCTGCAGACGAGTTGCTCACACCAGCTCCAATGCACTCCAGCATCCACGTCGCTGGGTTGTAGCCCACTGGAAGCGGAGCCACGCCGGGGATGTTTTCAAAGTAGTCCACCAGGTTACGGCAGTTCGCACCCAAATCTCCGTAATAGACCGTCTCGCCACCGCGCTTCAGCAGCAAAAGGCTGTCGAATAGGTAGAACACTTCAGCCGAAGGCTGGTGGATTGTGCAAATAATGGTACGACCAGAGTCAGCCACCTTGCGCACACCGTCCATGATCAGTTTGGCCGATCGCGCGTCAAGGCCACTCGTCGGTTCATCCAGGAAAATCACACTCGGTTGAGCAGCAAGCTCCACGCCGATCGTCAAACGCTTCATCTGCTCCACCGAGCTGCCACGAATGATCTGGTCCGCGATGTCCTCTAAGCCGAGCAGCTCAATGCACTCGTTCACCGAGTCGTACTTCTTTGTTTCCGGGATCGTCGCGTCCTGGCGAAGGAACGAGCTGAAGGTCAGCGCCTCGCGAATGGTGGCCGCCTCTGAGTGCACGTCCATCTGCTCGCAGTAGCCCGTGCAACGTCGGATCGACAAGTCGGTCGCCTCGTAGCCGTTCAACAGAATCTTGCCAGTGATTTTGCCCGAAGTTTTGCGGCCAGCGATCACATCCATGAGCGTCGTCTTACCAGCACCCGAAGAGCCCATAAGAGCAGTCACCGAGCCCGGAAGGGCGTATCCGTCAATGCCCTTGAGCAGCTCGAGCGTCTCCTTCGGGTTCTTGGGGTTCGGCACGTAGTAGTGCAGGTCTTGGAACGCCACAGTCACGGGCACAAAGTTCTTCTCGTGTGTGTGCGGCAGGTCGAGAATGACCTCGTCGGCCAGCGAGTTCTTCTTGTTCTTTGGGGTTTCAAGCAGCGCGTACGTCTCGACCTCAATCTGGGCCTCGGAAACATCCACGTTCTCCGGAGTTTCGTAGCGAATGTACTCGAGTGCGAAGAAGGATAAAACCATGAAGACCACGTAAACTGCGACCGCGTAGATGACACCGTAGCCGACCCAAGCTGTGTCCGTCTGGATGTCAAACATCTGCAGGTAGTACTCGCCCATCGTGAGTCCGTCGTACTCGGCACAGTAGTCAACTCCGCCGTAGACACACACGTTAAAGCTCGCAGCACGGTACTGGTTGATCGACAGAGCGCGCAGAGCCCACGACATGGGACTGATCCAGTGGAGCCAGATAAGCCAGTCGGGTATCGTGCCGGCAGTCACAATGAAACCAGCGAAGATGACCATCACCAAAATGGACACCTGGCTGACGGGAGACGCGATGTTGCCATTCGGGCACACAGCCGACAGGAAGAAGAACCACATACCCATGGCGAGGTTCATCACGAGCAGAATAACCAGGAAGATGATGAACCGCCAGAAGTCTGCTTCAAAACTACAAATCCAGTACACCAGCGAGCCGAAGATGAGGGTTTCGGCGATGGCTAACGGGATCTGACCCACGGACTGAGCCAGCACGTACGACGCTGTTCGGTAAAAGTTGGCACCGCGCTGCTTGTAGAAAATGTCACGCTCAGCGAGGTACGTGGGCACCTGGGACGACTGGCCCATGGACAGGAACATGATTGACGAGAAGATCACGCCCATGACCACCGAGATCTGCGTCGGGTCGAACTTGTAGAACGTCGAGCAGTACAGAAGTCCCATGACGCCAATCATGAGCAGTCGACCGAACACGAAGGGCTTGTTCCGATACGTGATCATGAGCTGGCGACGGAACAGCGTCATGGTGCTCTCCAAGAACCCTTGGTGGAACTCCGGCGTGGGGTTCATGTGCTTCTCGATGGTAGCGAGCAGCTTCGGTTCGTGAGGGGTCTCGAGGGCCTGGAGCATGTCCATGTGGATATCCGACTGCTTGAAAATGTCAGCGAACTCCTTGGGCGAGCGCGGGTGCTTGCCACCACGCGGAGCTTCGCGCGTCTGGTAGCGGTACTGCTCCTGCGTTCCCAAGTCCAGGAGGTAGTCGGCGATATCGCGGCCGATGGGGCACGCGAAGCCCAGGCCATCGAAGTAGGCCTGGACGCGGTCGCAGGGGCCATGGTACATGAGCTCACCGTCGTTCAGGATCATGACGTCGTCGAACAGTGCAAACACTTCCGGCGACGGCTGCAGCAGTGCAATCACAATGTTCTTGTGGAGGCGGTGCGCAATGCTGCGCTGCGTGGTGATGATGTCAAAGGTGGCGGCACTGTCCAGACCCGTACTGATCTCGTCCATGAAGGACGCGTACTTCATGCCGAACTCCATCTCACCCGTGGTCACGCGCTTGCGCTCGCCACCGGAGATACCTCGCATCATGGCGTCGCCGACGATGGTGTATTGGCAGATCTTGAGGCCAAGCTGCTGGATGACGATCTCCGGGAAGTTGTCGAACACGGCGTGTGCGAGCTCCAGCGCCTTGAGGTTCTGCTGCTGCGAGCCCTGGGAGAGCAGCTCCTCCCCGCGACGGGCCATCTCGCCGCCGCAGAAAGTGTGTGCGAACTGCAGCGTCTCCTTGACCGTCAAGGTGGGGAAGTGCTTGTCGCGCTGGTTCACGTAGGCAGCGAACTGCGGCAGCGTCTTGATGATCTGCTCGCGCTTGACGCTGTTGAAGGTGATGTCTCCCTCCAGCGTGATGTTGTTGCTCATGGGGAAGCGGCCGCTCAGCACCTTCATGAGCGCGGACTTACCCGAGCCGGGCTGGCCCAGCAGCAGCGTGAGCTTGCCCGGCTGGAAGACGCCGCTCACGCCCTTGAGGATCTCTTTCCGCACGGTGCGCTTCTTGGGACCCACGAACGCCTTCTTCATGGTGTTGACCAGCGTCGGCAGCTCGTACTTGGAGCTGTCGTCCTCGACCACGACGATGTCGGCCGTAAGCGACAGGTTCTTGAACCGCACGTCCATCTGCGGGAGCTCTCCGCCCAGCGCCACCTCCATCGACTCGACGATGTGGTCGTGCAGCGTGGCGGAGCCCTCGGTCATGAGCGCGGCGCCCGACTCAAGGCCGAACTGGCCGGTGGTGACTGGGTCCTTGCCCTCTGGCGTGGACTGAGGAGCCATGATGCGGTCGTCTCGCTCGGTGGTGCTTGCGATGTGACAGCCTTAGGCCAAAATGGGGAATGGCAAGCCACAGAGCCATTGCATGGCGTGGTGATCAACGCATGGCCCGCGTCGCGTTGCATGACTTCCCCGTGCTTTGGTCATAATCGAGCTCTTCGTGTCGGCTCGGCGAGCATCATCATCGGGCCGTTGTTAGTGACTCTTCTTAGGAAAGAAGAGCCGGATGTCACTATTTTGGTGGATTGGACGCTAGTTTTGGCAAATGACCGTCATCCGAGAAACGAAAAAGCGACATCTCATGATCACAATCAAGTCGGCAAAAAGTGTGGGACGGCACCGCCATTACTGGCCACCCCCTCTTGTCCGGAACAAGTAGTTCCTAGCGAAATAGCACAATCATGGGAGTCCCACGAGCAGTTTGTGCTCGTCTTGCGGTAGCGCATCGTGCTGCAAGTCTTGGACGGTCGACGCTACTGAGTCAGTAGTACAGACAATCTTGAGCGTGATGAGCACGCTCTACTAGTACCCTAGGTAAATCGTCATTTGGCACAGGAGATCCTGCGCTCGTTTTGATGGGAAATGTTTAATATTCGCGACACGAGCCGCGATTTTTATCGTCAACGCACACCTGTCACAAACGATTAGTGGCGCTACAGTACTGTACGTTATACCTCACACTTCTGAGCAGAGACTACCGTCACACACTCGCCCGACAACTTATTCGGTGGCTTTTGCAGATATTGCAAATATTTATTAAAAAGAAGACCGTTTTCCACGTCTACATTATTTTAACTCGAATTGCCTGTAACAACCCGCGAAATTGGGCCTTTTTCTACGGTGTTTCGAAAGACAATATATTCCGGTAAGTTTTCGTTTAATATTGAATTAATAGTACGGTCAGGTCGATACAAGGCAAAATGCTTCATTTCAGTCGTGTTTACATTGCTATAGGAGTTCTAGAGCACGATGGCGCTGAAAACGGCATCTACGAAGGGTCCCCGCGGACAAATGCATGTATCGCAATCAGAAGTGTGCAAATGCAACATAAAACAAGGATTATGAACAGAAAACAACCGGTTTGTAGCCATTTTGGACATAAATATCCATTTTATTCGGCATTTTGCCATACCGTGCAGGTTTGGACAAATAAATCACAGCTCGGACAAAATCGGACACTTCGAGAATTTAATATATAGAAATCTGCAGTAACAGTCGGGGTGCCACACATGGACTTTATAGCAAAACCAGATAGCTCGGCGGAGGTTCGAGGGAGGTGATGGCTCTCGCCTCGGACAGAAGCAGCTCGGCGGCGACTCGGGGGAGGTGATGGCCCTCGCCTCAGACAGAAGCAGCTCGGCGGCGACTCGGGGAAGGTGATGGCCCTCGCCTCGGACAGAAGCAGCTCGGCGGAGGTTCGAGGGAGGTGATGGCTCTCGCCTCGGACACAGGCAGCTCGGCGGCGGCTCGAGGGAGCAAGTAAGTGGTGGAAATAATGAAAGGGTCAATGTGACGGGGGTCACACGCACCTTAGCCTTGGAGGAAGCGTTAACGCGCTAACCACAACAGACACCTGGCGTCTCTGTTGTAAGTCGCTGAAGGCCCTGCCTTCCTGCTGTCTATAGTACCGAGTACCAAAGACTTGCGAGCTTCCCGGGTTAATGCTAAACTGATTTACATTATCAACACTTGTATGGTTTTAACTACTGGTAACTATCTGCATACTGAACTCCTGTCTAAACTGATCTGCTAGCAAATGAGTGGCCCTCATTTGGTTTATTGCTTTAAGTGCGGTCTTGGCCTCAGTAAGTACGCCCCGCGTACTTAGTACATCTGCGAACTTAGTATGCTCTACGCCACTGGAGTGGATCATCTCAATTATGTGGATCACACCAACTGTGTGGACCACACCACCCGTGTGGATCACACCAGAGAACATTGGTCTCCCCCTTTCACAAAGCCTTTTTCAGGTAACGGCGCAGGCCAACGTGGCCCCGTTACAGTCAAGGTGATCTCTTTTTTCGGGGCAAGTTTATCTAATACGCGTGCTGTTTATTGTGTGCAGGGTTGAAGCTCGTGGATTGTTCTGACAGGAGAATCATCTCGTACGGCACCACTCGCTTTCAAATGGTGGTAACGAATGATGAGGGCGTCGAGTTTGTCAGCAGAATACATGCGCTTCAGGAATTTTACAACCGTGCCGTAGGATTTGGCTTTGACTTGTTCGGAGCGGAGAATTTCCAGGATGTTCGCTTCTGCATCCCGACCAGCCTGTAAAATCCGGGTTTTGGCAGCCCGTCACATCGTATCCATCTGGTAAGAAGAGCTGCATATACGCTAAGGTAAAATGCCAGTCCTGGCACGGTGCGCTTTTTCCACCAATTAAAACCTAAACAAAACGCGTTCTCGTAGCCTATTGG
>JAHWLE010000371.1:0-24920 GCA_024679135.1 Phytophthora foliorum | reverse complement strand
AGCGGGCTTATTGGTTTAACGGTTGTTCCCCCGGATCCACCTTTCCATCCAGAAGTAGCTTCCGGATAGGAGACGGTAGATCCTTCAGTGCTTCTTGACGTGCAAGATTCTTGATCGCTTGAAACGCCTTCCACTCTTCACACTTGCCTTCATAAAACTGGTTGCAAATCGCACACGGGCGAGTCCTGCAGAGATGCGTTGGATGTCCCATCCGATGGCACCGATCACATTAAATGTCCGACCAACAGTTCTCCATCAGATGTCCAAACTCCTTGCACTTGTCACAGAACTTGGATGCGTTCGGACTTCCAAAACGCTGTTGTCGACGATCCGAATGGAAATCAGAAGTCGGTGGACGCCATCCGGAATTCTCCATCACACGAAACACTGCTTCCGAAAGGTTATCCATACTTGGACCAGACGTGCTCGTGACATCCGTGGTAGGAGTCGTCAGCACGGTAGAAACAGGTTCTCGACTTGTCAATTCTTCCACTTCTTCCGAAAAGTGCACTTGTCTGTCGTGCTCTTCATCCAGTTCATCGTCTTCTTGAAGAACATGGGCTCTTCCAGGACGTTTCTGCCGGAATCGGTCACGAGGGACATTGTCCGCTCGGAAGTCTCTCTTCGGAGGTGGAGTGTCATAGTCGTCGTCTTCATTCATTTCTTCATGCTGCTTCAGAACGTACTCCAGATCTTTCAGACGACGCAGACGCTGTCCTTGCAAAGTCATTCGGAGACGAGAATCCAGAAGCTTCTTCGCGAACACTTTCAGATGGCGCTCCCGTTGCTTAGTCGATGCATCGAATTCAATTCCTGCTTTGTCAGCCACCTTGTTCAGACGATAGTAAAATTCCAGCGGAGTTTTCGTCTTCTTCTGGATCATCGTGTAGTAACGTTCTGAATCCGATGTCTTTGTCTTGCAATACATGTTACGGAATTCCTTCAGGAATTTCTTCCATTTCCGGCGCACGTTTGGATCCAAGTTCGAACGCCAGTTCCGAACGGCAGCAGGTAATTTCAGCTTCATCTCATAGATCTTGACCTTATCCGACCAACCACCTTGAACAGCAAAACTCTGGAATCGTTCCAACCACCTGATACGGGTAGCCAATGACGCCTTCTCATTGAAATCTTCCAACGTGTCGGAGTTCACATACGGTCTGAACGTAAACAGAGATCCGCCTGGACCCGGTGTCGTGTGGACGTTCGGAACGATGTCTTCGAAAGAGCTGCTATTCAAACTGTCGGAATCCGAGTCACTCTTGCTGGAGTCAGAACTTGGGTCAGAATCTGAAGGGTCACCAGAGTTTCGAGCTGGCTTCTTCGACCTCTTTTCCTTTCTGGAAGACGAACGCTTCTTGGACGAACCAGATGTTCCGGAAGTGTGCCATTTGGCTGACATTCCGGACGTGGTTGACTTGCTTCCAGATGACGACTCAGTTTTCCCAGTCGCAGTCATCTTACTCTCAGAAGCAGGTTCCGCTTTCGCATTCACAACAGGCTCAGAAATCTTCACCGCTTTTCCAACCGGACGCTTCAAGACCTTGTCAGCAGTAAATGCCTGCAAAGTGGCTTGCAGTTGTGACGCAAAAATCTCGTCAGAGCTTCTCACATCCGGCTTCTTGTGTGTCACATCAACAGCATTTCCGGAAGCGCTACTGCGTTCGGAACGTGCAGTCATACGACTGGAATCCGGGCGTACCATCGGGGTCGAACGAACTTCTTGAGTCGTAACACTTCCGGAAGGCTGGGCGGATGTCGCGCGGAGTTCACGCACTTGGCCAGCCAGAAACTTCTGAAGGTTTTTCGCGGTTTCTCGTTCTTGTTCCCGGTCAACTCGTAAAGCTTGGAGTTCCTGTTGGAGCACGGCGACCACGGCAGCAGTCCGCTGTGCTTCATCTGTCTGATGGTCTTCCACTTGAGTCTGGTATTGTCCAAACAATGCTTCCGCACGTTCGCGTTCCAGACGTACTGCTTCCAAATGTTGCTGCATCCAGATTGTCCTCAACTTCGTGACTTCGGTAAACTCTCACCGGAGGCTGAACTGGTTCCTGCTTCGGAATAACGTCCCTGAGCTTCTGTTCGACAATGTGATCCAACTTGGCTTCCAGACCGGCAGACATTTTCTCGTAAAGGGATCCCTGCTGATGTTCCATGCGCGCCATCGCTTCCTGAACTTGGTTCATTGTGTTAAGCGCGACTTGCGTAGATCCAGAAATTACCAATTGGTGAGACCTTCTTGAACGACTCGAACGAGGGGATCTTTCGGAAGGCGACCGACGTTTGGATCGTGTCAATGTCTGCTGTCGGAACGCCCACGCCGACGACGGGTATCTTCATCAGAATATTCCGACGAAGACTCGTCCCTGTATCGGGTGGTCCTTCTGGAGGAAACCTTGGACTTGTGTCTTCGAGCATCCTTCGCCTTGACTTCCGACATGACGATGTCTTCCTGATTAACTGGTGCTGGGTTTCGCGGAATCACTTCGTGAGTGACATACATACCCACACCAGCTTCCGCCGGAACAGCCCTTCCCAGATTCTGAGCTGTCATCGCTCGTGGCACAAACGCGGAGAACGGCATATGCACTCCTGCGCCTCGGCCGATACTCCATCCGGAAGATCCGGATGAACTATCTCTGGAAGTTCGTGAACTGGAAGTAGCACTAGCCATCGACTCACTTGACCCTCCGGAAGTTCCAAACATGCTCGGAGTAGAATCCGATCCCATTTGTTCAGATACATTCTGGGCGGAGGATAAGCTGCTTCCGGATGACAGCACTTCCAGATGCTGGACTGCCGAAGAAGGTACCGACTGGAGCGACGATGGCGACGGGATCGATGAAGGAGGCGGTCGGGCAGCTACACGTTGAACATGTTTGGATGCAGCTTCCTCACTAGCGACTTCACACCTTTCGGAAGCCGGCTGCTTTCAAATGCCACACATACTCCGATCCCAACAGACTGATCTCGTGATCCGTCGCAATTACCACTCCATGTGGAACTTGAGCAGCAACTTCCAGACGTAGTCGATCAGCGTCTCCAGGGGCAGCTTGACTCAGCACTTTCAGAAGTTCTTGAGCCTGATTCACCAGCTGGCGCAACTTGCATTTTTCTTCCAGTAATCAGATATTAATATCTGATCCCAAGGTGAGCTCTATTAGTATTAACTGGACTCTCTCGTCAAACTAATAGATGAACTACTAGCTCAATATTAGTTTACTATTAATAATTACCAGCCTATTAGTCTTAGTTATAGTTGCTGTCAATCTCTGCCCTCAAGACTAATGCCGTGTTTTACACGGGGAAGCTCTGGCTTTTTGTTACCGAATAGTCCAACTTAAGTCCTGCTACTTGAAGCTTTGTCATAATGATGAGGCATCCTCCCGACGGACCCCAACGACAGTGAGCGACAGAGGAAGGACCATATCAGTAAGTTGCGTTAGTGCTCCATGCTCCACTGTACAGCAGCAAAGCGTCATTTGTTGCGACCTTACAGTGTAAGGCTTACCAACAGTGAGCTGCTTCGTTTGTCGAAGGAAGGCTTCTGCCTGGCAGCTTCTTTCACTGCATGGTGGTAAAGTTCCCTGTCGTATAACCCACGAGGATACTACCTTCGTTTGACCCACTACCACGAGGATGCTATCTTCGTTTAACCCACTATCTTCGTACAACATTTCTGGGTTATTGGGTTTTGATGTCTTCCCTAGTCGCTACAGTCAACATTCACCGAATTTTATTATGTGTCATTAGGATATCTATTACTAAAACACGGTTATCCTCAAGTTTGTATGTGGTATATTTTATTATGTATTACATATATGGTACAATTATGTTATATCACGATGAATATGACCACAACGAGAACTCTGGATTGATTTTACATGTAATATAACAGGTATTATTTTGGTCACAGGTTTTTCAAAGGGACGCTATATCCAAGGATTCCCGTAGCCGATTTGTGTCTCTTAAACACAAATTGAGAGCAAATATATTTAGGAAAGTGCGCATCCACCCGCAACGTCGTCATGTACATCAAATCAAATCTTGATTCCACACCATGAACGACGAAGAAGATGAGAGCACGCTGCTCATTCTGATGCTTGCTCTTGCCGCCGAAGGCCAGAGCCAGAAGCGCAAGCGCCAGCGCGAACAAACCAACCTAACCCGAGCTGACACTGTTGTACTCGTCGTCTTGATGCTCCGTCATGGACGTGTACGACTCACTATTTTCTTCATCTTGTGTCGATCTATCGTCACCGTCTTCCCCGTGTCGCGCTGGGCCATCGTCAGCATCACGCTCGTCTTGTTCTGGACCGTATTTTCGACAACGTCTCCCTCCGTTTGCACTTCCTCCTCGATAGCGCGCTGGATTTGGCGTGCTTTTCGCACCTCAGCCGGGCAAAGGGGATAACCTGATGGCTTCTTGCAGTTTATCAACGCTTGGTACTTCCTCTTGATAAACAGCGTGTCCCGCTGATTCGCCCGTTTTCCGCCGCGTATGTGTTGTAGTCGCCCACTCATTCGACCCTGCCGGTGTGGCGTTAATGATCAAGTCCAACAGGATGTCGACGTCGTGTGCCGATTAGTTTTTCAGCGCCAGGCACCCTCCCACGGCCAGGCATAGGGTTCTTCCCTATGTGAACTTAGCGTCTGCTCGGGAACAGGGCGCGTTGAAGTGCATGATATTTATCATGTTGGATAGGATTGTGGTCTGAAATATGCGTTTTGATAGGTCTTTGCGTCTGAGGCTCATAAACAGTGTTTATTAAACACAGAATTTGAATCTACAGGAGGGGGGTGGACTTCACCTGGAGGGTGTTGCAGATCTGTGATCTGTATCGCAGTCGATGCTTCAGCACGCATAAAATCGTCCCGTCATGCACTGATTTTGTGTTTAGGAGACACAAATCGGCTGCGGGAATCGCTCCGTATTACATGTACATGAATGCATCCTCCTATCTGCTACATGTAGTTGACGGGGCATCGCGTAATCCTATACTGTATTGCGAACACATCGCACAATCGCGTCAATTCGACTCCATGAACGAAGCTTATTACTACAGTAGTAGTAGTGTAGTACTACAGTACACCATTTCCCCGGCAATTTGCAATTTTTTGTACTATTAGTATTAGCGTTGCTGTACACGGACATGAGTGGAAATGCCTGTATTGGGTGGGATACGGCATTTCCATTATTTTCAGCCCTCGACGGTCCACGTGAGATAAAGCGTAGGCAATACTTTTCAGGATGGCGTGCCGGCCGACAAGACGGGATGAAGGTTCCGAAGAATGAATCTTCGGAGGACGGCATGTTGGAAAGATCTGAGCTTCATTTTGAACAGCAAGGGCTGTCGTTGGAAATATAAGGGGCGTGCGACGGAGGAGCAGAGTTTCTTCCTGTTTGTAGCTTAGTCTCCAAGTTACCAAAGACTAACGAAGTAAGAAGACGAAGCTTGTCCTGGAAGAGAACTTGAGCTCGTTGCTGCGTACGAGTTATAATACACACTTTGAGCTCACGATTGTAACAGGGTTAATGACGGCACCAAGTCTACAGCGCGGGTGGGGCAAAGGTGAATTCATATGATCTAGCATAGGAAACCCATGATAAATCATTCCAACCATTTCTCAGCCATTCAACATGACGGCGTCCGAGGAATTGGTGCACGAAGGTCTGCCGTGCGAGGCGTCGGCCGAGGAGGTGGCGCTAGTGCAGGAGGAGCTGGGCTACGTGCCCAACAACCTGGTCAAGGTGAGCGCGTTCGTGGACGACCGGCCTGCTGCTCTGCTGCTCTACCCGCTGCGCAACGCCGAGGACGCGTACAAGAAGAAGCAGCGCGCCAAGGTGGAGCCCTTCCCGACCATCTACTGGCTGGCCTCCACGGAGCTCAAGGCGCGCGTGTCCACGCTCGAGGACCAGCAGTACGTTCTGACGCTGCAGCATCGACTGGACGCCGACGAAGCCGCCAAGGAGGTACGTCGCGCGCAGTGGTGAGACCACCAGAAGACACTCACCTTCTTGTTGTTGTTGTTTGTTTTATGCCTGCAGGGAATGGCGCAGAGCCACCGAGAGTACGCGGAGCAGCGCTGGCGGATGATGACGCCGCACGACCGGGAGCTGGTGAAGGGCCGGCGCTGGGAGTTCTTCCTGCGCGACGTGGGCATCGCCGGCATCCGCGAGTTCACCAACGTCAAGTGTCTGCACACACACTACGCGCACTACCTAGCCACGGGCAACAACCTCATCGGCGAGTGGGTGCAGGAGCTCCTGGACAGCAGCGCAGCGACCGAGCGGACGGAAGTGCTCTAGTCCAGCTGGATCTTTGCCCTGGCAGCAGCAGCTTCTGCGATGACTCACGGAAAAACAAAACGATTCAAAGCTTCCTCTACTTGTTGCGTCTGCCGTGCGGCGTTGGCTCGTCACGAAAGCGAACAGAGACACACATCCTTGAACGCGTTCGCTCTCCTCACCCAAACCAAACAGACACAGCGGCGACGTTAGACGAGATACCTACCTACACTGTGGCCAAAACGAGGCGTGGATAGCAGTGGCGAAGACAGCTTGCAGCTCCTCGTGCTCCTTGGCCGTCGTGAGCTCGCTGATGACGCTCTGCGCGTGCATTTACAGCCAGGACAAGCGGCCTCTACCCGCTGCCGCAGCACTCCGACTTGCTCGGATTTTTGTCCACGACGGCGTCTATAGACACCCGACTGGCGCTCGAGGCCTTGCGCATCTGGTGGTTTGAGTAGTCAAAGTTCCTCAAAATCGTCGTCGCCGTGAGTGCAAAGGCCTGGCAGCAGACGCAACAGCAACACAGTCAGTCTCTTGTCCCTCCTGTCCAAGCCGTCGCTGGGCCTGACCTGCTCCACGTTGAGCGCCGTCTTGGCCGAGGCCTCGATGAAGTAGAGTCCGTGGGCCGCGGCCCAGTTGCGTCCTTCGTCCTCCGACACCTCGCGCTGCTGCTCGTCCACGTCGCACTTCATGCCCACGACCATGATCTCCACCTCGTCGTTGTGGCAGTTCTGATGGCACTCCTGCAGCCAGCGGCCCAGGTGCTCGAAGCTCTCGCGCCGACTCACGTCGTACACGAGCAGCGCGCCGTCCGCGCCCCGGTAGTAGCTCCGCGTGATGGACAGGAAGGTCTCCTGGCCGGCCGTGTCCCAGATCTCCAGCTTCACCTTGCGGCCGTCCACCTCCAGCAGCTTGGCGCCGAACTCGACGCCGATGGTCAGGTCGTGGATGGGCTGGAAGTGCTGCTCCGTGAACTGCAGCAGCAGCGACGACTTGCCCACCTCCGAGTCCCCGATGATGATGTACTTGAGCGTCACGAACACCATGGCCACAGTCCTTCTCTCTGGGATCTTGAAGCGCCGGGTCGGACGGAAAATGCGGCCTTTTTGTACGACTACCACGACACTAAATAGAGTCTGTACGACCGAAAGCGAAAAGCGGTCGTCGTACAATTATTCGCGTACAGATCTCCTCTATCTTGGAGTTTGTATACCCGGGGAGATCTTTTGCTTCAGTTTCCGAAGAGTTGTCTAAAATCTTTGTTTTAACGTGTTTTTAACAGAAATGCTAAAAACCATTCTGGAATGCTGAACTTGCGTTTTAACTTTAATTTTTACAACCAATGTTATTAAAACTATTCTAGAAGTCTGGACTGGATTTCCGGAACTTTCACCCATTTCTCCCACGACAGGGAGAAATGAGTGCACCGGGCGTGCGGCGCGTTTCACGGTTATCTCGCCGGCCACGAGGGGCGCCCACCAGGACCAATTTGAGACCACTTCACCAAGTTAGGCACAGGTCCACATCCAGAAGCCGAATGCAACTACCGCCAAGAGGAAATTCGAAATTGTCAGCCACGTCGGAATCTGCTGTCGCGTCTGTCTCGTTGTGAGCATGTGCCATCTGCGTTGAAGCTACGCTTTTTGTCCTCTGCCGCCTCAGTCCGTTTACCTAATCAGATATTCAAGACAGCGCTTCCCTAGCAGCCTCCATGACCTCTTCAAGTGGGTGTTGCGATTGACACTTCGCAGTCTCTCTGTCTGGATCCCTACCGTGGCGCGTGCATACAGCTATTGATGTAGCCTGGGGCATGCGGTATATTGGTTGATTGGCGAAGAGGTACGAGTGCTGCAAGGTGATTGGCTGGACTACCCCAAATACTGGATCATGATTGGACGACAACTTCAACTGATTATGATCCTATGATGTGCATCGTTGGGCCGCGCCTCAAATCGTTTGGCCGTGCCTCAAATCATTTGGCCGCGCCTTAAATCGTTTGGCCGCGCAACCGATGATTCAAGAGGGAACTGTAAGGACATTGCATATGTAGGAGAGGCAGGTAGACCAAGACACTTAACTCAATCGAACTCACTTTCGGATTTCCTTCCTACCCCTCATCACGACTTCCAAGCTACGTCTGCATTCGCAATTGTGGGGCCGTTTACGACCAAGACCAGTTCGAGATGACGTTAGCGATTATGTTCTATGTCTGCTCGCTGTCATTTGTACTGGTTGAGTCTCCCGCCTTCAGGGCGGTGTTCCTGATACTGAATTCGACAGTTAAGTTTCCGTCTCGCCACAAGTTGGCTGGTCCGGTGTGCGTGACGAATGTCGCAAGAATCTACAAAAGCATTAGAAGGTATCGAGTGATATCCGTTGTCGCGGATATGTGCACAGACACGAACGGGGCAAATATCATGAACTTTATGGTAGTTGTGCCAGGGATGTCAGCGCAATTTCGGTCATCGCTGCCGTCTCGTACAGCACAGCATACAGCAGACTACGTGGCATAGAAATTGGACGCGATATTGATGAGATCCAGCAGTTTACGGGAGCCGTTGTGACCAGCGTCTTAACGGACAATGCCTCAAATGTGGTCAGAGCCTGTGAGCTTTTGGAGGAATCTAGACACATTTTTGCGGGCGGTTGCGCAGCTCACGTTCTTAATATGTTGTATAGGATGTTTGCTCATTACCATTCGTCATATGGATCCGCGCTCAAGCGCAGGAGCTTACCAAGTACGTCCGTGACCATCTCGCGCTAATCGATCAGTTTCGAACTTTGATCTCTGAAGCACCAACCCAACACCGCTGAACATTTCTCGTCCCCGCCATAATGAGGTGGTACTCCATACATGCATGTATCGCGCGGGTTCATCAAAATAAGTCCGTCCTGAGAAAATTGTTTGGAGGCCAACAGTTTGCCGGTCTTCTGGCGCGAATCGCCACGAACGATGATAAACGCACGGAAATCAAGAAACTGCAGCGGTTTATTCGTGTTTTGTACAAACCTGGAGCGAGTTGTGGGCTTGCTCGACCCTATTATACTGGCTCTCCGGGAACTTGAGTCCGACAAACGTCCGACATCCCGTGTGTACGAACGTTTTGCATGACTGCTAAAGCATGAAACCTACTCGACCGAACAGGATGGCTTGCCGGAAGGCATCCAACCTGCTTTCAAATCAGCTACTGAAACACGCTGAAAATTTGTTCACATGGATGCTATCGGCGTCGCTTTTCTTCTTGACCCCCTCACGTACTTGGATGGTTTTCTGTTCGAACCGAAGGATGAAAAATGGGGACTACGAAACTCAACAGCATTAATCAGGCGTGTGCCTTCGCAGAGAGAACTGGAATGCTCGATGAGCTAGGCACAACTCGAGCTGAGCTGAACGCTGATCTATACACTTTTGCGTCGGCGAAGCGAGGCTGGATAAGCGAGGGTCGCGCTAAGCACAGTGGTGCAAGACCTCGAAACTGGTGGGACCAGCACAAAAAGCGTTACCGGCTCATGGGAGAACTCGCTAAAATCGTGTCCAGGTATCGGATATCGGATAAGTGGAACAGGGCCGTTGATATCTAACGGCGCTAATAGCAGTACATGTTGGGGTAGCACTCCAAAAATCAGTACTTCTGGAAGTCGAAATGTAACGGTTACGTTTCTATGGAGGGTATATAACAGTCCTACGATTGGTTGAAAAGCAACCAATCAGCTACGGTTCCGTGCCAAGTTGAAGCGACGCGATCCATTCCGCATTTGGAGACCTTGGGACGATGGATCCTATCGCGGCGCTGGACATGGAGCACCGCTCGGGCATCTCGCAGCAGGAAGTGGACGACTTCGCCAGCCGCATGGACCTGGTACGCAGCCGTAGACCCCATCTGGGAAGGGGAAAGAGGCCGTCGTCTCACACGCTGTGAACAGATCGCCAAAGCCATGGACGACGTCAAGAACGGGACGTTCGACCCGCTCAAGTGCAACGTGCGTACCGTCCGTTGCTGCTCTAAAGTCCCAAGCGTTTTCATGCTGTGGTGTGGCGACAGATTCCTGGGTACAAGACGCCGGAGCAGGAGCAGCTGGAGCGAGAGCAGCGAGCCAAGCGAGAGCAGGAGAAGCGCGAGCGCGAGGAGACGCGCAGACGCCAACTGAAGCAGGAAGAGCGCGACAGCTGGTGGTACAAGGCGCAGCTGCGGTACTCGACAGAGGGCACCGAGGGGAGCGAACAACGGGACGAGAGGAGCAGCAGCGAGCGCTGGGCCAACCGCGTTCTGGCAGCGTACAAGGCGCGCGACGCCAACGACTACTCGCTGTGGAGCCAGTGGGTGCCGGAGGACCCGGTCTCGGTGCAGGAGAAGGCGCAGCGAGAGGCGGAGCTCGAGAAGCTCCGCAATCGAGAGTTTGAGAGCAACAATCCAGAGTTCTGCAACCAATTCAAAGAGGACATGGAGCAGAGGCAGCGGTCACAGGAGCAGAAGGCGCGCACGGCTGAGCGTAAGCCGCTTGGGTCGCTGTGTTTGATGGCTTTAGAGTTCTGACTGTGTTGCTGTGCAGGCTTGAAGCAGAAGGGCAATCGCTTTTACAAGAAGAAGCAGTACGAGGACGCCATCAAGAGCTACATGGAAGCTCTGTCGGCTTCGCCGTTCAATGTGGCAATACTCGCAAACATTGCGCAGTGTTACCTGCGACGCGATGAACTCGACGACTGCGTCGAGTTCTGCACTCGCACGTTGTACGTGGACGGGAACCATGTGAAAGCGCTTTCTCGACGTGCAACAGCGTGGCACCGACAGGAAAAACTTAAAGAAGCTGCCGATGACATGCGAAAGGCCTTTGAGCTGGATGAACAGAACGCCGACATCGTGGAGCAGCATTCAATCATTGTTGGCGACTACGAGGACTCGATCACCAACAGCAAGCTGGAAGCTGCTCTAGAAGGAAAGGGAGCACACAGCGAGAAAAGCCTTGAGTCTCTTTCACTCGGCTCGTCGTCCATTGAAGAACTGCGGTTTTCGCTAGAATTATTCAAGAAGATGGATGAGCAAACATCTGCCGACAACTCAAAGCTAGAAGGGCAGAAGTATCGTGTGAAGGATGCCTGGATAGCCTACGATCTCGTAGTGCCCTTCGTGGAGAGAAATGAGCATGTTCGCACGAAATTCCGAACGTCCGGCGAGATGGATAAGCTTTGCGAGCGTATTTCGATTGCGCTGGATTCATCAGAAAGCGAACCTGAAGCCGACAGCTCCCGCCAACAAACGGAAGATGTCATTACGAGTGCGATGATTAATTGTGCGGTGGCTGCAGTTGCTGACACACCTCGCAATCAGTGGGTCATGTTTCGCCAAGAAGATTTCCGAAAACAAATTATATCTTCGTTTGGAGCTTTGGGCAAAACATGTACAAGAACCAGCCCCTCGTGGATCGTCCAAGCAAGCCTCGCCCGCTTTCTGGAAGAGGTGGTAGATTCCAAAAGCTGGCGAAGTGTGATGATCTTGGAAGATGTGCTTTCATCACTCTTTGCAGCTCTCTGCCTTCGAACTGATGAAAAGAATGTGTCAAGTGATGAAAGGGCTGCCAAAAGCACGATCGCTCTGGCCGCATCGAGTATTTGCGTTACATTGAGCAACGACAGCACTGGTATCCTTGCATTTAATGGTCGCGGTGTTGATTGCCTTACTGCCGTTGCTGAGGCACTCAAAACAAACCGCAGTGCTAGGTCTACAGCTTTGTTGCAGAACATACTTGGCTTTACGACCAACTTGTCCACTAGCAGCGCGCTTCGCAAGATCATTGAGAGCAATAATTGCGAGGAAACGCGCCGGAAGCTCGTTCAGCTGCTGCTTCAAATTGCACAAGACAAGTACAATGAAGGTGATCCAGCAGCATCTCCCAAGGATTACCAGTGCTCCGAAAGAGCACTCGGTGCTCTGCTGAACCTGTCATTCAGCGAAAACTCACCAGTGCGACTTCACGATCTGGTCGAATTCGCAGCTATGGACACCGTCGAGCATATCCTCACGCAAGTGAGTCCGTCGAATTTCACTGAGTCAATCCTGATCTTGTCGCGAACTGCGAGTCTCCTCTGTCGTTTACATTCAGCCTGCCGAGGAGAGGACAAAGGAGAAGTGTTTGGTCGACTTACCCATCCCGAAGTCCTCTCAAAGCTTTATGCTGTGTGTGAATATGCCAACGTTAGCTTTGGCGGCCAGGCGTCTTTGATTCCAGATGAGCTCTGGCAGCTTTGTGCTCAAATCTGGTGCCACCTGGGCTGGTGCGCACATATTGCCACAATTCGTGCGTTCTTGCGCGGGAAAAATGCTGTGCCGCTGCTCACTCAAGTGGTTGCGCTCGCGAATACCCAAAAGGCCTACCGTAGGCCCACTGGAGAAACAACTGCGTGCGAGCGACTTGTTGGAAACATCGTCAAAGTTCTGATCGCAGTGCAGTCTGATCGTGACCCGGCTGATGCTCGAGCATTCCGAAAGACGGGGAGTCTTACTGTGTTTGTGCAGGCTCTGCAAGAGCTATCTGACGGGTTAGCTCGCAAGAACGTGGCCATTCTGCTGGCTAAGTTGTGCCAGTCGGACTCACATGTGAAGGACGCAGTCCGCGAGCTGCGTGGAATTGAGATGATGCTGTCGGTCAGCCGGTCGCTCAACCAAGGTCCTGCTGTCTTGTCTCGTTAGTATGTTCCATGTTGGAGCAGCATCACAGCAGTCTTTGACCAAGAAGATGAAGTGCCAGTACGGAACACTTTGCATCAATGCCTTAGGTGTATTTTTGCAGACGATTGAAGTAGCACTATCACTCGAGCAGATGTGCTTCGACGCCCACAGCGATACAGCAGCTAATGGAAGTACAATACAAAACACACACATTCATTGAGCTCGCATTCGTTTTCATGGTAAATCGTGAAAGATTGAGCGGTACCTGAGGAAGAGCGAGAATGGGCGCATGTAAGAGATAACATACTTCTGCATCCCAGCTTCCTGTTCATGCAGCCAGGTCAGAGAACAGATGAAGAGCTAAGCAACGAAGCTGATGTACTTACACCTTCTTTCTCAATCTTGAAGAGCGTGTAGTTGGTTTTTGAGCAACGAACGTCTGCCATCGGATTGATGAATTTCTACGATGCGAGTACAAGTGGTGAGCGAGAAACTTGTGTTAGTAGATTTAGCCAAGATAGCCGGAGAGGAGCGCAAGCTCACCTGAATGTTGGATCGGTAGACGTCGCTGTTGTCGACGGAAGTTGAACGAGCTCGAAAGAAGTTGAATCGGTTGGCCTGTGCAGTAGGTAAGTGAGATGAACTAGGCATAGCGTAGGAAAACTCAACGTCTATACCTGAGAGTGCAAGCGAACACTGAGTTCTTGCTTCCTCGCTTCTTGTTTGATGTCAAAGTGAACTCGACCCACTGCCTTCGTAGCCAAGAGCCTAAAGCGTTTTGCGTCTGCTGACGGTGTCATCAGCACTTTCCCGCCGTAGCACGAGTCTGTCCAGCTCGTTGTAAAACTCTCGTCCAAGCTGCCAGGTGCACGACACATCGATGAGCAAGACGCAACCAATGACTCTTTTCCGGCTTCAATGCTCCCTCACCTAAAGCGAAATTTGTTCTTGTTGCTCCGCTTTCGTGCAAAGAGGCAAAAGTCACTCTGGCTGTCGTGAACCTGCGGAATGTAAATCCGGAAAAACTTTGAGCCGTAGCGAGGAACCTGTGCAGCAACCAAGCCAGTCAGCGCTGGATAGGACCAACGTAGCGACTTCATCGATTAGTTACCTCGACACCCGTCGCTAGTTCCATGACGAGGATCGAAAATGTTGGAGGTGTGTGGTGCAAGAACGCCATCGGACCACTGACATTGTCACAGTCATCGCGCTCCTAGCATCACCGCACAAGGAGAGGCACGTGAGCTCTGTTGCAGTGAGATTTAGCCTCTTGAAATCAATTCACGCACCTCCTCTGTCTTCGTGTCGGACGCTTTAGGTTTGACCGCTGGAGTTGCCGGGCTACTTACAGACCGACCAGGTCTTGTAGCAGCCGCAGTTGCAGCTGAAGGGTTCGTCGGAACTCTCGTGCCGTCGCGTTTGGGCGATGAACTTCCATCCACCGGGGCCACTGGTTCTTCCTTACGCGAGTCATTCACAAACCAGTCCTGACACTCGTCCCCGTCACTAGCGTCGGAATCTCGATCCTCAAATTCGTATTTCAACCTGCAGAAGAACAATTCACTCGGTCAATGGACTCACCCCGACAATCAAGCAATCGCGGCAGAAATGTCCTCACCGATTGGCGAAGTCGCCCATGGCGCTTTCCTCCATCATGCTGGACGTCACTCGAGGAGAAGCGTCAAACTAAATCGTGTTGGATCACACCCCAAGCTGGTTCTGGGCGAAACGGAGAATAACGTCCTAGTGATTTGCCACTTGCCAAATTCAGCAATGCCGGCTGAAATAGCCATCTCCCATTGTTGAGAGCACTTGAAACCCGGTACTTGGTGATGTTCTTGGACATGGGTTGCTGCTTGAAAGTCTCTTTTGAGCATCTTGAATGTCGAGTCTCTGTCAAGATGGCGACATTTTCTCCCTCCTTCACGTTCAGAATTGATAGTTGTTCATCCACAAGGTCTCTCTCCTTTCATGAATCTTATCATCCTCGCAGCTAAATGTGCCGTGCTGGCCTCGTCACCAATCTACTTTATGCCAGTGACGTTCTCTCCACTATAAATATTGGCACACTGCGGGTCTTTAGGCCATTAGAGCTCACTGCAATGCCTTCTTCTTCGGTATCTACCGTTTCTGAGACCCACTACGAGCTCATGCGCGATGCCATCTTTGATAATGACCGAGCTCGTGTGACCGAGTTGCTGGCGGCACCGGGTGTGGATGTGGATCACTTTGACGCTGGGGGCCAAACGCTGCTGCATCTCGCGTGCTTCTGGGGCCGAATGGAGCTGGCCAAGTTGTTGCTCGCAGCAGGAGCGAGTCTCAAGACCAAGAACGCTGCCGGTTGTACGGCCCTGGACCTCGCAACACATTGGGGGCACTCTGCAGTGGCAGAAGTCATTCGTCTTCGTGGAGGCAGCAGTGTTTGGGAAGACAAGTTCGGTGCGCTTCAAGTTGAATTGGAAGACCTTACACTACGAGCTCAGCACCTCGAGACGCAGAACTTTGACAAACGCCGTCAACTCGATGCTGTTGCTCAGGAATTGCAGTCTGCGCAGACGCAACTCGCTGAAGAGAAAAGTGCTCACACACTTGCGATGGAGTTGCTTGAGCGTGCCCAGCAGCAGCTTCGTACGCAAACCGACACGAATCAGCGTCTTGAACACGAGAGAGCAAGCCTTAGGCAGCAACTGATTATGTCGAGGGTAGCAGTGGCCAATGCTGAAAATGCTTGTGAGAGAGTACAGGTAGATATGGCAGCACTGAAAGTCCATCGAGACGATATCCTGGTGCAAATGCAGGCGAGCGTGAAGCAACAGGAAGAAGCAGCACACAATTGGCAACGCGCTGAAGTGGCAGCAGCAATCTCGGACTCGCAGCGCAATTTTGCGTTTGCCGAGCGAGACCACTTCCATCGAGCTCAACTAGCTACGTTAGCTGAGCTTCTAGTGGCTACCGAGCGTTTGGGAGCTACTGAACAAGAGCTCATGACGCTCAAGACCGACTTGGCCGAACATATTTTCGAAATGAAGCGCGAAAAGCGCAGCCAGAAGCACGCAGCTCAAGCCATGGCCTCCACTCGAGGGAACAACCTCACTCATGGCAGTCGCCGACCGAACACCACACCTGTCGAGACGATGACCATCAATGAGACGAAGACTCGAAAACCTGAGGAAGTGCAACAACTTCTACAAACAGCAAAGGCGACACCGAAGAAAATGTTTTCGCTTGCAGCGCGTGAATATGGAGATCGTGTGCGTACTGAGGAGCAGCAAAAGCTTCGTGGACGTGCAAATCGGCAGCAACGAGTGGAGAGTCAATACCGCGCACACGGGTTTCGAGCTCCGGTGGTGGACGCTGAGGTCTTCCAAGAGGAGTTCGTGTCTACTGTTCGAGCCTTTGCTTCGTCTCGGAGCGAGAAATGGCAGAATCTCAAGCGCGAAAGGGACCGCCAGGCGCGTTTTGCAGCGAACACGCTCGCTCGACCGATATCAACGGCACCACAGCCCCTTGCAGCACCGTCCGGTTTGGAGGGAACACTGAACTACGGTCTCTACAGGAAGTATGCACTGCCATTGCCTGAAAATACAGGTAAAGCGAGCTTAAGACCTGTCACTTCGTGCACGGAGCTGCACACGCATGCAAACTTCTTGTCGGAGGCTAAGAAGAAAACCGCAGACTACCCTCAACTTCAGGCAGAAGCAACAGACCGAGAAGTAGCGAAGCCGGGATCGTTCTTGCCAATGGTTTGAAAATCAAACCGTCTACGCTTGTGATGGCTGAAAGAGTCTAGCCGATGTTGGTGAGACCTTGTCGTTGCTAGTAGCTGAACGGCGTCTTGGACCAGCAGACTTGGGTCGTTCTACACGCTGTCGTGGGTTTGATGGTAGCGTTTCTTGGTGCTTTGGAATCGGCGACGTTGCCAATACTGGAGAGCTTCCTCCACGAGGAGAATTACAGGATGGAGAACCCGGTGGTTTGTGCGGTGGTGCGATTGGGGTCAAGTGCACGATCGTGCACCCTGATAGTGGGTCGAACCTCTCTAGAGGTTGTTGCTGACGCCTTGGATCAGCAGCATTCGCTTCTGCATCCCTGGATGCCTCTAAAACCTGAGCCACCTGTGCGTGATTGAGCTGAAGCAGCGCGGCAAGTTGTCTGGTTTCTTTGTCATGCATGGCACGCGTGAGTGCCAAGGATTTCTGTGCGTCGGCAAGTTGTGCCTTGATCTTCTCGAGATCTCGTCGATGTTTCACGCGTTCTTGCGCTGCGATCTGTAGCTCTGCAGCCAGCTCTCGCTCTCTAATGGCAAGATGCTGCACCCTGCCACGCAGTTTACTGCACAGAATGGCGTCGCCACCTTTGCCTGGAGTATTTTCCAGCACTTCAAGACGATCCTCTAGGTCTCCGTTGGTACTTTTCAACTCTTGACAAGCTCGAACAAGTCGCTGGTTTTCCTCCTTTAGAGCCTTCACCACATTGTCGTGAACCGATCGCTGGTCCTCCACTCTCGATGCAACAATACTTTCTACCAGACCTGCGAGATCATCCGCGAATGCATCAAGATGGAGGTTCACCTCGTGCCACGTGCGACCGAGAAATACCCGCGTCAATTCAAAGAGGTCTTTCGCTCCCCTTTCGTGGTTCTCCATCGCCTCAACGTGGCTGTCCATGGATGAAGCGCCCGCTTTATCCAAAGTTTCCAGTGTGTGATGCAGCGAACGCTCCTTCCAGAGCTGCACGCTCGAGAAAAACTCGTGCCCCGAAGTCGTTCCGGACGTGGCCACTTTTCTCGCATGACCAGCCTCGACATGGCCACAAACCTCGTGGCAGTTCCGTTTGAGCTGGTCGAGCCGCGATCGGATCGTCACGTGCAGCGAGGACATCGTCTTGTTGGTTGGGCTTGTCATTCGTATCGAGTTTTGCTGTTGCAGGCACCGAATTCAAGCATGGGACGGAGCAGCAATGCTCTCGACCTCGTATTTATAGTGGACAGCGCCTTCGTTCGCGTGGCACATGACGTGCTGCGAGTTGGTTCCTTGCTCTCTACTATGCGTGCGGCTCTTTCGAGTGAGTCTTTACCCCCACCGACGCTGGTGCCGGTGAATGGCAATGGGCTGGACACGTCCTTCCGAGATGTCATTCTGCCTCTGAGTCGGCAGGAACTTGTGCTGGCAATTGGCAAGTACGTCGTGCTCCAGAACACGCAGACACAGGAACTGAGCTTCGTCACGGGCCAAGAACAAGCGCCCGGTTCGCTTGGAGAGATTTCAGCCATGGCCTTGTGCGGAAAACGCCAGCACTTGTCCGTTTGTCGTGCTGCAGTGAAAATCGACGATGGCAATGCCGAGAGCACTAGTTCGCCAGCCTCGATCTCTGTCTACAGCGTTGCCGCAAGAACAGACAAACCTGATTCAGGCAAAGGTGGAGGCACACGACGAATTGTGCTGCTCAAGACGCTCACTGTGACGTGGACTGATCGGTTCGTCGGAACAGCTTTGTCTCCTGATGGAAAACTCGTTAGCGGTCAAGCGATGAATGCGAGTTGGAGCGTAGGCGTGTGGGATTGGGGTCGTGGGAGGCAAGTAGCTCTCACCGATGTTCATTGTCGGGTGTCTCGAGTTCGCTTCAACCCCATCGATATGGCTCAGTTGTCTACGAGTGGGGGCAACATGCTGCGAATCTGGACGCTGTGCGAGTACACACTCAAACCGCTAGCGAGTTTCAAGTCGGGCGACGAGACCAAAGTCAAAAACGTCGTGAGCTACGCGGATCACGCGTGGCTGCCTGACGATGTGCTGGTCGGTCTGCTGGATGACGGTGACGTGCAGTTGGTGGTGAATGCCGAGTTGATCCAGACGCTCCGTGCAGTTCACAAAGGTTTGGGACGGTTGTTGTGCATGAGCCCTTTGAACAACGGTGAAGGAGTTGTCGTCGGAGGCACTCATGGTCTCGTGTCCGTCGTACGGGTGGCTTCCAAAATGCTCAAGGCGAACGAGAAGGAGCTACATCTCCAGCGACGCATGCGAGTACCAAACACGTACGTGGCGCATGATAACGAGTTGATTTTGCTCGGGGATACTGATGTTCTACCTCTTCTTGAACTCGTAGAGAGCGTATTGTAAGCGTGGCAACAGACCCTGCCGCCGCCATGCTGCTTTGTTGTACGGAGAACGGCTACGGTGCCTACGACCTCAGCAATTTGTGCCTTCTCCGCGGTGACGATGAAACTATTGCGTTGAGTTTCTTGTCATCTACGCCGCTATCGCAGCAAATGGAGCGACTGAGTGCAGCTTCGAGGCGTCCGTGCTTCGCTGCAGCCTGTCGATCCCCGGACGGAGACGCAGCCGTCCACGTGTGGAGCCAAACCGACTGCCACGAGTGCTTGGTGGTTCACCTTTTAGAGCAACAAGCGCCACTAAGCCTTGATCTTCACCCCGCAGGCTCCGAGTTGTTGGTGACCTTCTCGTCCAAGCTTCAGATCTTCTTTGTGCTGCAAAATTCCTTGAGTTTGGCCTTCGAGATGCCACAGAAGCAACTCTCACTCGCTCAATACAGTCCCAGCGGTGCGCTCTTTGCAGCTGTACACACCACCAACAAAGCGGTGTTTGTGTATCGAAGTTTGTCACGGGGTCAGCGAGAACCGCAGCTCGTTGGTGTCTTTCGAGACTTTCGCGACACCATCGAGTTATTCCGCTGGTCTGTTCATGACAACAGCTTCTTCGCCGTTGATGATACCGGAGAACTACGCCATTGTCAATTACGCTGGCATGTCGGAGGCGAAGTCGAAGACCTCGTGGGAACACACAGCGTGGTGCAGACACTTGCACCGGATAATGTCATCGTGGCGTTTGCAACCAGCTACATGGATCATGAAAGTCACGACTACGCAGTGTTTGTGGCTGAAAAGCAAGTGTCAAGCTCTCTCAAGCGAACTAGTAGCAACCAGTGCCTTGTGCGTGCATGGGTCAATGGTGAATTGGCATTCGATGCGCTTCATAGTTCTACTGGTGGCGGGGTGGGCGAGAATTTGGCGTTTGAGATCACGGCGCTCGAGGCAGGACGAGGTTTGGGAGGTAACGATGGCAGCATGTACTTGAATCTGTTGTTTGTCGGTACAGCGAATGGTTCTGTGGTGCTCTTCAGTTGGAAGCGAAGAACTCGGAGTGGTGAGAGCCGATCGGCCATCCTACTCACGCACGCAATTAAGCGTGTAGACTTGCACACAGCACCGGTAGTGGGTTTGTTCTACACTCCTCGGTCGCGATTGCTGCTCACCAACGCTCGGAACGGCGTTGTCCTAGCCTGCAAGCTTTGTCGAGAGAATTCTGGAGACGCTGAGAGCGCCTCAGCCTTAGCGACAGCAATTCGAGACGAACAGCATCTCCATGACTTGTCAGTTAATGCCTTCACGAGTATTTGCCAACCTGAGGAGTTAGCACTGTACGACCGCAACAAAGTAGAGCTAGCTCGACTCAAGCTGTTGGACCTGGATGGCGAACTGCAGCAGTTTAAGATGGAGAACGAGATGCTGAGCCGGCAAGTGAGTGAGCAGCGGACACGATTCCAAAGTACACTACAAAGTCAGCTTGAAGCCCACGCTCGGACGGCTGAAGATGACCAGAAAACTCTGCGTACGGCACTCGATGCTCGACTTGGCGGAGCTATCCATGAACGAGAAGAAAAGCTGCGATCGCTGTCCGAAGACGCTCGTTCGGCTCAAGATCACTACCTGGTAGCTCTAGAAAAGCTGCAAACTGAATGTGACGCACTGCGTGAACAACTTCACGCTACGAAGCTTGACCTGGAGGACGAGCAGAAGCGAGCTCAAGAGCATGAAGTGCAGCTGAAGTACGAAGTCAGGAAGAAGCTTCGAGAGGCCAAAGTCCAGTATGACAGCTCCCAAAAGCAGTTGGTCGATGAGCTGGAGGTGACTCGCAGGAAGCTGCAGGAAGTGCTCCGACAGCAAGACCAGGACCAAATGGTACAACTAGGTCAGCTAGCTAGCTCCATCGATCTCGAAAAGAGGAAGGGTGCAATGCAACTCGCCGAACAGCATGGGAAGGCAGCAGCATTGAATCAAGAGGTTAAGATGCTGCTTGGAGACCTCAACCGGAAGGACGGTGAGCTGCAACAAATGTGCTGCGACTATAACGAACGCTTGCATGAGATGGAAGCGCTCCGTGAGAAGCTGGCGGACGAAAGAGCTCTTACGAGGAAGATCATGCGAGAGAAAGATGAAGGTGCAGCCCAACTCGCTCAGCAGCGGCACTTGCTCGAGAATTTGCAGCGCTTGGATGGTGTCCATCGCTCCCAGCTGGAGCTGTTGCAAAAGCACATACTCCCCAAGGACCGCGAGTTGGTGCAAATGCAAGAGCACCTCAATCAGCTGCATGATGCTAACCAAGAGGTTGTGGTGCAAGCAAACATCAGCGATCGGCTGCGAGTTGAGACGTCTTCACTTGCACGAAAGCACGAGCGCGACCTGGAGACAGCACTCAAGCGTTTAGAGCGAGTCCGACACTCGATTGTGGTGCTACAAGAAGAACTAGGTGAACTCGTTCGACGCAGTGCCGTGCAGGAGAAGAGCACTCTCGTCACGGAAATTGGTCGTCTTCATAAGCGTATGACGCGGCAATTGGATGCCCTGCAAGCTCGCGGAGACTCGGCCGACGAGGTCAATGCTGAACTGCATCGTCAAAACCGCTTCTTGCTACAGAACAAGCACTCACTGCGTCGCCAAGTGGAAGCTGGTAACCGAGAGAAGCACAAACTCACTGCTGCGCTGTCGTATCAAAATGCTTCGCTGGTGACGGAGCTAAACACGTATCGAAAAGCAAACAAGGAGCTGGAGCGTAGACTTCGACGATACGAAGAGCTTGGGGTGAAGGGCGGTGGAACTGCACGGAGTGCTTTCTCGAGTCGAACCGAAGGGAATTCCACTTTGAACACAGAAGTTCCCGAGACTGATGAAGTTCCGACTGAGGTCGATGGACGAGTACCAGTGCAGCAAAAATTGACCTCGGAGATGGCAGATATTGTCACTAGCCGGAGCACAAGTAGTAGCAATACACAATCCTTGACTGGCCGCCGAGATCCTCCTTCTCGAGTGAAACCACGCCCCAAGTCAGCAGCAGTAGGCGGTAGAAGAAGAAATATGTTGCTGTAACAAGCAAGAAGACAAACATGACGAATAACAAGTGACCAGAAAAGTTTGGTTGCTATACTCGTGCTGCCTTGAATTTCATCGCTATCTACCTTTAAGATTTGCTAGCTAGAATACGCTCAACGTTGCGAGGCTAACCCACGCACACGCTCTGGTAGGTGGGGACGAGGTACTTGATGTTGATGAAAGCGTCATCTCCTCCGTGTGACTCCATGATCTCAAGTGTTTGCTGAATGAGGTCGCCCAGATTCAACTGCTTGCGCTGGCCGTAGTCAATGGCATCGCCGATGTTGTCTGTAGCAGACCAAGGCGTGAACAATGTTTAGTGAATAGCAAGACGTGGCAGAATATCTTTTGCGCGAGCTTACCATTCTTGCGAATGAAAATGTTGAGGACGGGTAGAATTTGCCGGTAGTATGGCACAAGTGCCTGGCCGATTAGTCCCGGGCCAGTGCCTGGTTGTGCGGCCGACTCGCACGTCACCATGAGCTGCAGAATGTGCAATGTCTTGACCAGAATGCCAGCATTTCGCGTGTTGAGAGCGTCTAGCAAAACGAAAACGTGAGACCAAGCCAAACTTTGAGGACTTGCGAATATACGCACTCTTGATCGGGATAATAAGCTGCGGGATGACAGGCAGCACCTTGTTACTTGCGTTGATGAGCATGTCCTTGATGCCCTGCTCCGACAGGAATGCATACGGCTCCTCCACTTCTCGGAGTCCGTCAAAGAAAATCGGGAGGTAGTGGTGGAAATCGAGCTACAAAAGTCCACAACAGATTCTGTAAGAACACGAGTCCAGAAAAACGAAAGTTTACACCCCGTGCAGACCTTGGTGATGTCCACTTTCCAGGCTACCATGTTGCGCACGCCGCCGTGGTCAATCTGGATCGGCAGGTCGCCACGTTCATAAAATCTGCCATTTCACCACAACATGAGCACTCTGAAACACAACCATGAAAATTTCGTGCTATCTCTTCACCTTCTGAAAGATGTATCAGGTGGGTTCGAGCGCTCTCGGAATGCTGCAGGCTGTTGGTGCCGCGAGCGTGGAGACACATTCTCGTGCTTGTCAGCCTAGAATCAAGACGAGTGAGCGTATTTACTTGTCACCTTTGGTTCGAGCTCTATCCACGAACCTTGAGCGCTTTCTCCAAGTCGACTGAGCCTCCCGTGCCTTGGCCCTTACGAAGGAAGCTGTCGGTGGTGTGCGGTTTAGTCGGTTTGGACAGCGAAAACGCGCTAATGTGCGCCGAGTCGTCGACTTTCTCGTTCGGACGTCGCTGTTCATGAATCAATCTACTGTCAATGTCGACATTGGTCTTCAGACGATATTCACGGGGCTCCTACCTTCGGGACCACAGTTGTAGTGTCAAAGCAGCTTCCCGTTTCGGGCAGCGTGATGTTCTTGGGCACAATCCGAGTGCTGACGTTCGGAATGCGGCCCGACATGTTTTTCACTGTAGAGGACGACGACTTCACTTGTACTGCACTCGGCCCACGCTCTTTTCTCAAGTGGCAGGACAAAACGTCCATGCACTTCCAGATAAATAAAGACGACAGACCCAAGTCATGCTTGCTCGTTAAATTTATGCCGGGGTGAACTTCCTCGAGGGCTGGCCGCTTATAGCTACGGCCATGTCATCTTATGCGAGTCGCGCATTGCACCAAAGATAAGGTAAATATGCATATTTGTTACTCTACACAGAGCATCTAGGACGCTGGGCGTCAGCTCAAACCCAGTGGATTCGGCACCGAGGGAACCTGTGCTTGACGATGGAGAAGTACGCGGCGGTGGTCTCCATATCGGCGCAGGCGCCGATGTACAGCGTTTCTAGTAGCGTTTTTCGACGAGTCAATGACCGGAAGGCGGAGATCGTGAGCTGGTTGCAAGCCTTGACGTTCAGGTGCAGCAGTTGCTGGCAGCGTGAGACGACGGCCGCGAACCCCTCGTCCGTGATGTTGTAGCAGAATTCCAGTGACAGTCGCTGCAGATTCGTCGCTCGAGGAGCCATCGCCTTGAGGCCACCATCATCAAGTGCGACACAGCCCTGCAGAAGCAGAGTTGAAAGCTGTGTGCACCCTGCCGTGATAGCAGCAAGGTTGTCGTTCTGCAGCGTCCGACACAGCGAAAGGTTGAGCGACTGAAGCTCCGAGCACCGTGCGATGGCTGCGAAGGTGGCGCTACCGAGAGTTTGCAGCGCCCCGAGATTCAGCGAGCGTAGGGCGTGTCGGTTCACTGTGACCAGCGCAGCTACACCGCGATCGTCCAGTCCTGCACATCCGCTCAGGTCCAGTGTGGCGAGCTGACAGGCCGATTTTGCTTGGGCTATTTGTTCTAGGTTGTAGAAGTCGGCGCCTTGTACCTTTGGACAGCGCGCGAAGGAGAGCGACCGGAGGTTGCGTTGCATTCTCATGAGGAAGCGAAGCGCAGGTCCAGAAACCTAGCGGAGAGCAGCCGATCAGTCAGTTTGAGCGAGCCGAAACAAGCTCACGCCGCAGAGGTGCGTACCTTGAGACAGCGATCAAGCACGACCTCCTCCAACGTCAATGATGAATGCTGAGCCAGCGCGACGACGGATCTGTCGGAGATTCGCCGGCACATGGTGAGGTTGATCTTCTGCAGCTCGGGGCAGTTGGCGGCGATGGCCACGATGCCGTCGTCTCGCACTCGCGCGCAGCCCGAGAGGTCGACCTTGGTCAGCTTGGGGCAGGAGCGTGAGATGGCCACCAGCGACTCGTCCGTGAGCTTGATACAGTGCAGCGCGAGCGTCTGCAGCCCCGCGCAGCGACCGAGCTGCTC
>JAHWLE010000370.1:0-24961 GCA_024679135.1 Phytophthora foliorum | reverse complement strand
ATCCATTAGCCTGTACAACAGCGAATATAACATAGATGCTATGCAGTTCCAGAATACCACTTTCAAGGTTGAAATTCCTACAGCTGGAACGCCCTCCACGGCCATGATTGACACTCTTTCTCCGCGCGCGAACGGGACTCGAACTATCGCCTTCTCCCCACGCTTAGCCCACGCGTAACGATGCATGCAGTCTTCGAAGTCTCATTCATGAACAAAAGTTGCTCAGGGTAGGAATACCAGGATCGCATCTTGGCCATGAACGCCTCAATTTCTCGAGGAACTGCCTCACGAGCACGCCGTTCGTTTACATTCCTGCTCAGGCCCAAGCCGAACTTTAGAAGCCGCAAAATGCTGGACGCCGAGAGCCCCGATTCACCTACCCCGAATCTGGCGTAGCTCCAATTGCAATTCCTTCACGTAAAAGCACGGGTACTCCTTGACGTATTTCCCTACGAATGCTAGCAGTTCGGGGTCGTAGGCCTTATTCTTTCCGTGTTTGTCCGGCAGGAGATGACCAGTGCTCTTGAAGTGCTTGTAACGGAAAGCGCCAATTCAGTGCACGACATTGAATGAATTGGAAATGCGATTCATACGCGACAGCAACAGAGAATTAGCAGCTCGGGCTGACGTAGATTTAATGGAGAAGAATAAGCGATCTGAATACTATTGGCGGTTCGTCTAGCTGTCCACTGGTACAGCAGATATGAACACTTCAACACAAGCAAATTGAAACAAAAATCGAGTGATCAATTTAGTGCACGCTTCTGTTTTCATGCACGATGAACACTAAGGAAATCGTCATTGCCTACCAGCACTCGCTCAAAATCTTCAGTAACTCTAGCTTTCTTGCCCGTCATTTCCGAAGAAGGTGGAAGCGTTAGTATGTCGCTGCACGCCTCCAACCGAACCTCCTCGCGCTTCCGCTTCAACCAGCAGTTTGTTCCAATTTCGCCCTTTGCACCGCCGTCAGTATACAGCTTTAGTCGCTTCGTCATGTTGGCGATCGACGGAGGAAACAACCCGGTGCAGGAAAACCCGCTAACGGCATTGTCGGGGCGCTCAATAATGGAAGACTGGTAGGTCGCACACGCAATCTGGATGGAGGCTCCTTTGGACAGCACCATGTCAGCTGTATTGTGCAGCTTCGACTGCAGTGCGTCCGTTACTGCGTTCTTGAAAGGCTTGAATACGGCGACATCTAACAGCTGAAACATATGCGTAGCATTTGGTGACAACGCGAGCAACAATATTCCCTTGTCGTGCGCTGCGCCAATAGACTATACAATAGCAATACCCGTTCAAACCGATTAAAATATTATTATCAGTATGATAAGTTTGTTTGCAAGTACAGCACTTACCGATGTCGAGGTGAGTCGAGCTGTTGTCCAGCACTAATACGATAGGGAATTGGACGCCAAGTATTGTTGCTTGCTCCGCAAACATTGACAACCACAGACGAAAAATGCTTCCGTTACTGAACCCCTTCGGCGCACCCGTCGCCAGCTCACCCTTGATGGAAATTTTAGCCTTCTCGGTCTTGTAAATACGCTTGCCTCGTAGGACAATAAGAGGGGGAATCGCAGATCCCGCAGCGTTCACCGCAGCAACCACTGTCATAAGGAAGGTGGGGTGCGTCTCCTTACTCCATGCGTTGGGGGAGCCCTTGAGCGCGATCACCTTGCTCGATGAACCCTTAGGCATAAAGGAAGCCTCGTCCATGTTAAAAACACGGTCTACCGTTAGACGCAACTCGATCACGTGTTTGGCGATGGCGTGAAAGAGGGCACGGAGGGCGCCATAGTCCACCGTGTTTCCCACATGGGCTATTTTCTGCGCCGTGCGTGGTGCCAACTCAGGGTGGCGGGTTTTAATCCGCAGGTACCAACCCTTGGTGAGTGGGCGAGACTTCGTTCCAGCGCGGGTGACGCACCATGGAGCTTCTCATAGACTTTGTTTGCACGCTCAAGGATCCGTGGTGCACCGACAGGGAAGCCTACACGCTGCATGCCCGCAATCCGGGTGACGAGGTCAGTTTCTTGCTCTGCCGACAACACTGGCTTGGGCCCTCGACGCTTTTCAGTGACGGCTCCCGTAGTCTGGAGTTCCTTGGACTTCTTGAAGAGCGTACGAAGCGGTACCAACGACGTCCGTGCCACAGCCGCAAACTTCCCCCCCTCGTACGCCCTGTTCAAGGCTTCTTCCACGTCCACCTTCTTGTAGCACCCCCGACGCACCCCCATGCTGCCGCTTGGACTTTTGTAGTGCCATCAGGAGACTCGGCAAGGACAACGTAGTGCTATCCACCACCCAAACAGAATAACTGTGATAGTTTATAAGTACCTGCGGAAATGTATATTATACCGTGCACTAAAGTGATAGCTAGCCAATCAGGGAGCGGCGCTACAATAAGGCGAGCAATGATTGGACGAGGACTTGTACCGCGCACTAAAATGGTTCCACGCAGTCAATTGGCACTTTCCGTTACCACCGACGCACCGTTCGACCAGAGACCCCGAATATTCGACCGACCTGCTCACATGCAACACTGTAAGCATAATGTAGAGTTATTGCTCTCCAGGGAAAGTCTGCCGAGTACATGGTGCTGTCGGGAATTCTGGGCAATGACTGGTGATCGGTTCAGGCTCACATCTCTACCGAAACGCACTAAACGTCCTGACTACTCCGAAATATACCCCGATTGCGTTCCCGGACTACCTTCGATTAATACGTTACCCCTACCCTACAAGGTCCAATAGAAGGACAAAGCAGTCGCCGATCACAATACATGCCTTTTCAAAAAGCGGTTGTGCAAAAAAAAAGAATTGCTCGACGGTTGATGAAAAAGCATAAAGTATCAACGGCCGGGTTCGAACCGGCGACCTTCTGCGTGTAAAGCAGACGTGATAACCACTACACTACGCTGATAAGCTTATCTATGAAGCGGATTTCTCAATATATAAACATGTATTAGCAAAATCACATTGGCAACCACGCAGTGAGTGGATAAGGTGAGTGGATAAGGTGAGTGGATAAGGTGAGTGGATAAGGTGAGTGGATGAAGGTGAGCGGATGAAGGTGAGTGAGTGAGTGAGTGAGTGAGTGAGTGAGTGAGTGAGTGAGTGTGAGTGAGTGAGTGTGAGTGAGTGAGTGAGTGTGAGTGAGTGAGTGAGTGAGTGAGTGAGTGAGTGAGTGAGTGAGTGAGTGAGTGCGTGAGTGAGTGCGTGCGTGTGGATGGGTGGATGGGTGGGTGGCTTACGATACAGACTTTCGAACTTGAGTTTCAGTTTGATCTTGGAAGAGTGTCATGTCCGATCGTGTCTTAGGTAGGATAAAGTAATCGGGCCTTGATGCTCAGTCCCGTTTTGAGATTTGATTGGTCGGTGTCGAGCATTCTCAGCCCACTAGGATGATGTTTGTAGCTCCCAAGCTCACGGAGGACCAAGCGACAGAGATTCATATGCTGCGCGTGGGCAGCAGCCCATGGAGGAAGAAGGCGTTTCGTCGGAACACGCTGCTGAGACGGGAAAGGGAAGTCAAATCATGTGTCAATCCGGTTTCCATTTTGTGCGGGTCCGGCGCGCTAAAAAGCCAGTGTAGCGGCTGTTTCCATCAACAAGACGACAGGATAAATTCCGGGAGCGGTGAAAAGTATTTTCCGTGGTGTGGTGCACGTGAACTCTATATCTCAAATTTTGTGAAGTTGGAAACGAGTGGCATTCGTCGTTCGGTCCCCTCGACAAGATGCGGGAATTAAGGTGCGGATTGCAGAAGCTCGTTGGACACCTGGGACCGGGCGTGATGGTACGTGACCATGCTCCCTCGTTTAAGCTCGTCTGTTTAACCGACTGTCTCTGATTTTCATTCATAAACAGCCAGATCTCCCGCCATTTCCAGGCCACCGCAAGAAGGACGAGTCGCCGCGGCTTCTTGCGCAGTCGACACTTCCTGAAGCGGACCGACTGATCACTGAGCGTGCTGCTGCTGCTGAGGACAAGCGACGCGTGGAGAACATAGCGCACCGCGCGGACATTATCGCTCATCGTCGGCAGCGCGTGGAAGACATCCGATCGGGGAAGAACCTGCTCGCCTTTCCTCCCCCGTACCAAGCGGCCTTCGAGGCTTTGCGTGCGGAGCGTATTGCTATTGGGAAGAAGGAAGCTCTTGAGGGGCAATTGCAATCACTGGGCCGAACCATGCGCACCCGAGCTTCGGACGCGAAGCTGCAAAAGAAGGAAGAAGTGGAGAGTGCGCTCAGCGAGATGATGGGGCAGTTGGATGCAGAAGACAGAGAAGGCGAGCCGTCCGATAGTGGAGATTCGAATTACGACGACGAAGGTGCAGGTGCTGTGCGGACTGGACGTATCGTGCAGCGTGAGGATGCGGATGGAGATGACAGCGAGGACAGTGTTGCAGACGAAGGTGTCGCTGGCAGTGATAAGGATGCTGAGAGTGAGGCTGGAAGCAGCAGTGGCAAGGATGAAGAGAGTGAGGTTGATAGCAGCAGCGATGCAAAAACTGCGTCCAGTGTCTCACAGAAACGACACCAGAAGGGACACCGGAAATCACCAAGGAAAGCAGCACGCACTGCGACGGCGCTATCGCCTCGTGGTGAAAATAATGATGAAGATGGCGCGTTTGTGGAAGGTTTCCCGTGTCGCTGGTTATCGTGGGAGGACTTCCACAGTGGGTTCGACGATTTTCAAGCTGCAACGTACCAGCAATTTTCAAGCCGAACAAGTACCTCTGTAGCTAGTTGCAACAAGCAAATGCGCGATGCTGTAGCGCGCGAAGTCAAGACGACTGGTGAAGCGGATGCGGTTGTGGAAACGCGCAAGGGCACGCGATATATTCCAGAGAATTGGATCAAGTACTGCAAGACGCTCCGATGCACGCACGGACGGAGTCAGCCTGCTCGTGGATCTGGAAAACGCAAACATCGCTTGGTGAGGACAACCAAATGTACGGCCAAGATCAACGCTCGCGTCGTGTCCGGACATTCGGGTTGGTACGTCGCTTTGAAGGCGTCTGGGTACCACAACCACCCTGTCACGAAGCACCAGTGGTTTAACAACGCGGAGAATCGTGTGATCACCGATGAAGGACTTACGCGTGATGTCCACGAGATGCACAAAGCGGGTGCGCACGCGAAAGGAATTCTTGCGATCTACGCGACCAATCTGGTGAGTTTTGTGTATTATCGGTTTGGGTTCTGTAGCATTCCGGTGTACTAACATGTGCGTTGTGTATTATGCGATGTCTATTTAGGCAAGCTTGTGGCTCTGCGTGACGTCCACAACATGACTCAAAGATTAAAAAAAGAGCAGAGGGCTGGACAAACGGATGTGGAGCGTGAACTTGCAATTCTGGACGAGTTCAGCGCAGAGTGCACCGGCAATGTGGCGGAGATAATGGTGGACGCTGAGTCGAAGGTCGCGCGCGTTGTCACGTTTCAAAGTGCTCGCATGAAGCGCTTGTTTCGCGCTTTTCCGGAGGTGGTGCTGGTCGATGCAACGCACGACACCAATGCTAATCGGTACAAGCTCTTCAGTTTCGCTGTTCATGACGTGTTCGGAAAGGTATGTGTAGGTGTTCATGCAACGATATATTAATCATTTGTCTTACAACCCTATTAGGGCTAATACGTGTTTCATTGTTTGATAGAGAGTGAGGAGAAGGAGAACCTGCGTCTGGCTGTGAAGTGTTTTAAAAAACACAACCCAGCATGGACAGACATTCGTGTGTTTGTTACAGATAAAGCGATGCACGAGAAGGCAGTGCTGCTGGAAGCTTTTCCTAAAGCTCGCCAGCTCCTGTGCCAATGGCACGTCATTACCTGTCTGAAGAAGCAAGCGACGCGTTTGGAAGCATCACACAAGAAGGAGGTAAAAGGCCTCATGAAGGCTCTCGTGTACTCGAGATGCCATGAGGAATACCAAGACGCGAAAGATGCTCTGCTCGAGACGCTAGGTGGAGACGCCGAGCACCCCATGTACAAGTTCTTCCTCTGCAATTGGGACAACACACAAGAGGAGTGGGTTTCCTTCAACAGGGGCAACATCGCCCATCTGGGCAACAATACTAACAACCGGCTGGAGTGCAAGTGGGGCAAGATCAAGCAAGTGTTGGAGCCACATTTTACTTTGGATGAGACCATTTCGACATTGATTACCCTGCAGCGAATTGCCGAAGATGAGTACGTCGCTCAGTACCACGAGGTTGGTAGTCGTCCTGACCTGAGTGAAGATCCAGAGCTTGCAGCGCTCGGAATGCAGATCAGCGAGTACGCGTTCACCTTGGCGGCGGAACAGCATGCGTTTGCAGTCGGACCCAAAACTGACTACGGTATTGATCTCAGCTTACCTGGGGAAACAACGCTTACTCGGTCGGGCACGGGGAGCTCCCACGTGATAGATACTTCGGTACGAATGCAGTGACTTTTGATTTTATGTAGACATCCGGTGGCTTTCCGGTGCGGTTCATGTCATATTTTCCAATATGTTTTCTATTTGTATGCGGCTTATGTATTGCAGACTTCTTCCTGTGACTGCATCTTCATGCAGACACGTCATGCATTTTCGCTTCAAAAGCAATTATGAAACCGTTATCCCGCCGCTTCGCACATTATCAACTCGGTGGATCGTGCACGCACCTCAGAACAATATTGATGAAGGTGATGTTGGAGTGGGGGGATTTAACAAGAGTAGCTGCGCAGTTATTCGCAAGGATATTGCGGTGGCGTCGACGGACAAGTACGTCAAGATCAAGGAGCTTGCTGAGAAGATTGTCGACAGGATGGCGTTGCAGTCAATCCCAACATTCCGGGTAGCGCTAGAGTGGATGCAAGGATTTTACGACGCGCTGCAAGGTGGTGACGTGCCAAGGTTTGTGCTGGAGGCGTCTACCAACAATGCTTTGACGGGGCTTTCGCAAGTATCGTCGGTGAGCTCGACGAGTCTCATGCAGATTTCCTACGTCAATCTGTCTTCACCAACCACGATCACGCCAAAAGCAGAAGGAGGTGGGGGTGACCTGGAAGATAAACGAGCTACTCCAGTAGAAGATGGAAGTGGTGACGAGCATGATCTCAAGGTCTTGAGGCTAGTGCATCACAAGATGATGTGAATGTCGAAGCGATACCGCCTTCAGCGTCAAGTGACACCGGACTAAAACCGAATCGCACCAAACCGACACCGGAAAAGCCCCAGGACGGATCGAAGACAGCTCCAATTTCGTTCACCCCGCCTCCACGGGTTAGAGGACTCTCGAAGCGGGAGAAGCGACGACTCGCAGGAGGGAAGGAACTCCGAGAGGCGCGCGCACTGGCCGTGAAAATAAGGGATAGCAAGAAAGCACGGAAAGCTCGCCTGGATGATGTCGGTGCACTTCTAGACGGCGCTTACAGCATGGGTATCGCAAAAACAATGGTTGATGCTTTAGAGATGGATGACGTTGAAGTCCAAGGCAGTCTATCGGTGCGGCCGTATAGTGTCGGTCAACGTGTACCAAAGATCAGTCGAATACTTCAACTGGACAAGATTCAAGAAGCGATCACAGCTATTAAAACCACTGATAATTTGTACGCAAGTGAGCTACACGTTTGACCCACCCCAGCTGAAGGCCAATATCAAGATCTTGAAAGCAAGCGTGCAGAATGTGATCGAGCCTATGATAGGGTTAAAGGACAAGGCCACCTGAAAGGAAATCAACTGGTGTACACAGAGATACAGTAGCTCGTGTGGTATCTGGTGCCTGGTAGTTTTGGAGCTGCTACTTGCAGAGAGACCGTGGGCCGACTCCCTCTACGAGGTGCAGTCATATCTACGACTGGGCTATTTGTACAAGGCAATTGGTGTCCAGCAATGCGAAGTGGTTCACGACCGAGACTAGGACGAGTGGTTGTAGTTGATTCTTGATAACTTCAACTCGAATGATAGATCTTTTACGCTTTGAGTTGTAGCAACTTGACGATCATGTGTACGTTTCGTGTCGAACCGGAACGACACCAGATATGACCAGCGCGTTGATATGACTTCTCGCTCAAAAGCGCTAAGTCCAAAAGTTCATACTTTTAGATAAAATCTCGTGGGCTGTCGTCGGCGATCGTCATTTACTCTGAGGTTGTCATTTACTTTATATTCCCCATCCTAAGAAAAAGCATATGCTTGAAGTCCCTTCAAAACCGGTGCATTTCTCTATAGTACAGTATCATGCCAATACCTGTCCGCTTACATGTACGTAAATGATAGAAACACCTTTCGGTCTCAGTAACATCAGCCCGTTTCGTCGCTATCATGTCAATGCTCAAAGCGAACCACTGCTTCCGGCTCCTCGAACACAAACCACGAATCAACTTTTAACATCTACTCCGAGTTGGTATTAGACGATCCCGCCACGCGCGTTCGCTATACCATCACAATCACTCTGCTACAGTGAGTGGCTATTGAACTACGACTTCCACATCCGCATCTGTTCTCTGACATTTATTTCAGAGTTAAAAAGCGATCCGATTCCCTGGTTCGATTATTCGATTGGGGCAATTCTTATCTAACTCGATTTCTAGTCTAAAACAGGAGTGGTAAATTAGACGAGTTTACAATGAAGTCGGCAGTCATTGTTACAGCGTCAACAAATCCGCCCCAGAGAGTGCAGCACACCTCGTTTTTGGTGCTATCAATGAGCCGGATTTCGCGGCTTCGACTGGCTCGACCACGGGTTGTCACGGTTTTGGGTTCACCAACGGACTGAATGGTAGCGACTTGATTTAGAATCGTCCCTACATCCGAACTAGCCCTCTGGGCGTTCGCTACGGCGTAGCCTACGCGGACGCTTTAGGGGGGGGGGGGGGGGGTGCTGGTCTAGGGCGGACTTTGTTAACTTTATTCAATCGGTGCATCTCGTAACGCTGTGGCAGGACATAGCGTTGTGATCTTAAAGAGAGTGAGATTCAGAACCTTACTAACTTGAGGACAGTCGTGATCTCTAGAATTTTTCGATTCGAAATTCGGACACCCTTAATAGCGCATATCTTGTGACGCCAATCCGAAGTCACGGCTCTTGCCATCTCCTTCCAAATCGTGCACTTCACTTCCGTATTAGTAGTACCGTCGATATCGACCAAGGTTATAGCGCAAAGACAGCTGCCAGGGAACTCACGCATGTCGTCCAAATACGAAACAACTCCGATGACGTCAACAGAAGAGCCGATCGCCAATGTGACAAACTCGTTGATAGGCCGAAAGTTATACTTACAGGGAGGGATAGTGCCGTCGTCGTTTTGCGAACGAACTACCGTGTCCTGGCCAAGAACCATTTCGTCAGTTTGGCCGTCGATCGCATATTTTCGTTTAGCGCGGCGAATCTTTGCACGTGACAGGAGTACGACAGACCCACACAGCATGAGAGGTTCCATTACCGTAGCAGCACTTCCGAAAGCAGTAGCACGGATCTCGCCACCTTCTCTGAACGCTAAAGACATGGCCGCTAGAATCACCATTGACGTAGCTTCGAATAGGCGTTTTATCCAATACCCGAGCACACCAGCTGCTACTAGTTGAATCATTAAGGTCTTTCACGGAGCACCCCACCGGAGAACTTTGTCGTGATCCGGCTACAGAAATTGGCTTGTTTTGAGCGGTGTGAACGATACCCTCACTATCGTCATTGTCTTCTATCTTTTATTCTTGGTGACAAATGCGTTTCCGAGGTGAGAACAGCAATGTGCGATCCCCACTCCGCGGCGAAGAGGCAGAATTAACCGTCCCGGTCTGATGGGTACCTTCGATAATATCGTTGCTTCCCATCTTTAGTTCGTAGACAGAATTCGCACCATCTCGAATCCCCTTGTCGAGTCGGAGCTTTTATTGCCGATCGAGGGCGGGAGCTCCTTTCACACTATCGAGCTCTAGTCCGCCAAATACGGGTTCGTTCGGCATGGTTGTGACAATTTTGGTGTTCCCTTTTTTGGTGATACCCACGTCACTTTTCGAAGCGATAGCGAGTAGCACCTCCATTTGCGCTGCAGGGACGACGGTTTGGGGTTTTTGGCAAGGGGAGGATAGTAGCGATTTGTTGTCCATTGCACTCAACTGAAGCAAAAAAACTGAGAGCGCCGTGCTACTAGAAAATACGACCTAGCTATCACGAGTACAAGTTAGTCGTCCTGCAGATAGAAACAGCGAGCATATATTCTGTGATGTACAGCTACCGCCTAGATATGATTGAGTCCATACCGTCAGTTCAAATCAGTAGTCGTTCTGCGATGAAACCCTGCGTTTTTAAATTGATTGAGGCAACATTACGAACAGAAGAGCCGACTATCTTTCACCGTTACATTAAGCGATTGATATGGATAGACACCGCGAATCCACGCGCTTATAACGATATCGCTTTGAACATGACGAATGATGTCCGCTTCCGTCATATCGTAAGTCACTCAGGAGCGTTCTTACGTATAATATATGTGGGCTATACACTTGCGTGTTGTCTTCAGAATAAACGTAAATAAAAAGATGCAGCCAACACAATGTCGATTGAAAAAATAAAGTGACCGCAAGCCAATCCGCAGTCTCTGGTAGGTGCGTGCAAAAAACATTACACGATGTTTTTTTTAAAGCTGCCGAGCACGAAATGAATTGATGTCGGGGATGCTCACGTAAAAGGTAACCGCGTCCAAAAGGACTCAATCGTAGGCCTTAGACCGGTTGTCATGCGTCCCTTTACCCAGTAAAACCGGCCCAATACAAAACAGATACGTGTGCAAGCCCGCATCACACCGGTAAACCTCTAGACACCCGCCGTTGTTGCTGTGAGACCACGCCACACTCAAAAGGATGCCGCTGCACGGACAACCCCATCGGGCCCAATGCTTGACCGGAGCGTGATGGCCTCCTTGACATCACGGACGATCTTTCTCCACGCCATACTATCCTGAAGAAGTTCATGCAGCAAAGCAAATTGGAGCTGTAGAAGTTCTTCGAGATCTCGGGCAGCCATGGGCGATTCAAAGGCAACTCGGTACCAAGGGCCAATAGGTGTAAACACGCTCAAATCGCCATCTTCACCACTGACGTCTAACGTGACGGATCTGCAGTCGGCCACGACCCGAGCCCTCCCGAGTAAGACTAGCTCGAGTAGATCATACCTACATCGCAAGGGCACAGGCGACCCCATGTGCTGAAGATTAACGTTCAAAAGAGAGGAAATGGCCGGGGGGAGGTCATAAATCACACAGGCGATGAATTCGGGAACGACAAGCTCACGGTAAAACCACGCAAATGGTTCGACGCCACGGGTAAACATGACACAGGTGTATCGAAGCAAATTGTAAAGTAATGCTACCTTGGTTAGGTGCTACTTCCGCATAGGCAGGTTACATCCTTTTTGACATCATCGACAGGCCCCGACATAACTTTCACAGATTGATTGTTTTGATCCACCACGCGTAACATCCAATAAATGTTACTGTATACAGCATGCGTCCGACGGGAATTCTAGTTATTTTCCCTTGATGGTGCTAGAGGTTTGCGACGGATACAACCGACTGACTATTGACAACCAGGAGTACAACGAATTTATCACGAGGAAGCTATGATTGAATAAACTAGTGCTGTGGTTGAATTCCAGTTTGAACTAGGTATATTAGCACGAAATAGCAATACGACGCTAGCACCCACAGAACAGACGGGCAAGCCGGGCATCCCACCCATGATACGATGCAAATCGAGTAACGGCAGCACTATCAAACCGATGCGGACAGTAGATCCGTAGCCATTGTACCACCTCGAAATGTCCACAGGAAGCCGCAGCACGTGAACAACCCTCTCCGAGATTGATATGTAGGTAAACCAATAATTGAAGTATCCGTTCCTGGCCGCATTATCCATGGCACGCTCAGTGCATCCGTCATTTCGGTTTTCATGAAGCCTTGTGACCACGTTGAAGAGGCCATACACTGAAGCCTTATCAATCGCATTTTTAGTACAGCCCTCTGTGCGATTTTCGTGGAGCCATTGCACAATAGCCAAATGACCGTGCGCAGCAGCGTCATCCATTGCACGCTTCGTGCAGCCTTCGCCTCGGTTGTAGTGTAACCATCAGACGACGTCGATATGCCTGTTTGCAGCTCCGCGATTCATTTTCTTTTCCCTGCTCCTTGTTCGTGTAGCCAGGGAACGAATTCAAGATTCCCGCGTGCTGCAAACGCATCCATTGCCACCGTGGCGGACCAGTCAAACCTTAAGAATGCAGCATATCAAAAGCTTCAATGTTCATCGAGCGTGCAGCAGTGTCAATTGCCATATTTTTGGGTAAGACAATAAAGTGCTGCTTGACCCAACCGATGATCTCAACAGAACCACTCCTTGCTGCTGCATCCAGAAGATTATCCGACCAAGCCCTTTTGAAATTTTTGCGCAGCCATTCCGCAATCCCCAAGTACCCACCCGCGATGGCCATCAGAAGAGCCTCGTTATTGCTTCCATCACTGCAATTACAGCAAATCCACTTCACAATTTGAATGTGCTCTGATTTTGCAGCTACACCTACAGTGATCGGCGCAAACCCCTCCGATCGATAATTGTGGAGCCATTGTATAACCGCCAGGTGCCCTTCAAATGCAGCAATAATCGCATCATCTTGTAAAACGATGCCGTCGTTTCTGTTCAGCCACTCCAGAATGTCAATACGTCCGGATTGAGCAGCATAGGAAGCCCGAATGGATGGTAGTGTTGATGCTAGAGACTGAGATGGAGGGGTTTTATGTGATGTGGTGACGAAGAAAAACGACAAAGGGAGAAGCCATGGAGATTATATTAACCAACTGCGAAGATCTGCGATCTGCTAGGTATCTTACTCTTGGTCAGCAACGAGAGAAATTTTGCCTACAAGGCGAGGAAGTTGAGAGAGCCCGGGTGGTCTTGGAGATGACTGCGATATTGACTGCGCTATGGTTCAGCCAGATCGATGGCACGAAGAGCATCCACCAAGTTGGACGGCGGAGGATTGCAGCCCAGTCCAGGGTACCAAACACGCTGTTCGTGAGTCCGTGGATAGTGCAGAAAGAAACGACCCAGCAGAATATCCAGGTCGCAATGTCCTGCGATCATCCCCTGCTGGATCAACTTGAGAAAGCGCTTCTAGACAGCACCGAGACGCTATCGTCTCTGCTTGCGATCTTCCGAAGGTCGCACCAGATACGCACTTGACTTGCGAAGCTTGGAACTGATCACGAACGCATGGGTGGTCTCCCACAGCGTCTGCCGGTGATCGTCTTCAATCTCCAAGTATTTTCGAGACATCGCCTCGAACCAACCAGTCACGTCGAAGGACACCGGCGTTACCAGAGCACTGAGAGAATTCTACGGCATGGTCGCGTAAAGTGCCACGATGTTGGCTTCGGTGATCAATTCAGGTGACCAAGTGCCGCGTCGAGGCGAGCGACTTTGCGGCGGTAAAATCCAGTTCTTGGGCATCGCTAGGTGATGGAAGAGCAATTCGATGTCCATCTCCAAGGCCCCAACGTGCTAGCGGACCACGGACTGACATCAGCCGTAGCCCGGCGAACACGATCATATCCGGGGATCCAGACATCGCGGGGAACCGTGGAGCGATCAAGTCGGTCAAGCGCAGTTTGGGTGAGAAGAGGATTACGATGCGTCCAGGGCTGACTGCTCACGCCCCTGTCGCTGCCGCTGTTATCCTCGTTGCCTTAACCTGAGTCGTGTTGCGCAGTCGGACCGCTATCGTTGTCGTCAGCACCTTCGTCGTCAGGAGAAGCTTCGCCAGCGTCATCCCCAGACCCGCCAAGTTGGCCAGGGCCCTGGTCGGAAGTCTCCGAATAACTCGGCGACTCAATGTCGATGGGGCGACTGGGCGATCGGCCGCTAGGGCTGCTGGCGAAAGACGAACGGCGCCGATTAGATGATCGCGAGCTCGCAAGAGCTGCCAACAAAGCGTCGTCTTCACTGCTGGGTGACGAATCGGAGGCCGGCTGATGTTGGTGTTGGGATCGAGACCGACTGGCACCATGGAGCCTACCGACCCTGGAGTTCGACGATCCTGAAGGAGAACACGATCGCGATGCAGATCCACCGCGAGAAGTCGGAACGGCACTGGATTTCGATGCCAGCTTGGGCGATCGCTGCTGCGATGCGAGACTTTAAAATTAATTTAAGAATGTTTAAAGAGATTCAAACTGCCGGATGACGATCTTTCACGTGATCTCTTGGTCGCCCTCTTGGATGTGGCAGATGTCGCCTTCAAAGATGAACAAGAAGGTGTCGTAACTTGCCCGGGCTGTATGAACGAAATCAACCCCGCCACCCGATCACGAAGCTGATCGCGATCTTGTATGGTGCGGTCACGTGCCTCTTCGAGGGCTGAGGACGCAGTTTGCGCGTCAGCCAGATCGGCAAGAAGTAACGCGTTCTCGTGGTCCAAAGCCTGAACGCGGCTGCGATCCTCTTGTAAGGCGTTCAAGTCGCGCTCTAGCCGTGCGATCGACGCCCGTGCGTTGTTAGGGTCTCTAGTACGAAACACATGAAGATGATATTAGCACCACGACCAAGAAGTTCGTCATGAGTACGAAAGGGACTTACGGGTCGATTGGCGGTCAGCTAACGCGCGGTCGCGCTCGGCAGTAATGCGTTGCATGTCCTTGGAGGCAGTCTGGAGAGCGGCTTCGGCGGTTTCCGCACAGGAACGAAATTGATCTCGCTCCGCGTTGATACGATCGGAGTCGCGTCGAGCACGAACTAATTGCTGTGCCAGCTGTGTTTGAAGGTTGGCTACGCGATGTTCGAGACGTTCACTTTGGCCGCGCAATCGAGACGCCGCATCTACTAAGGAACGCTGCGACGTTTCGAAGGCAGGAAGGTTCTTGTTGGCTTCCGCCAAGTCCTGAGCAACTTGGTTGCGATCTGCGATCGCCCGGTCCAGCTCTTCTTGCAACGTCAAGAGGCGACGTGCTAATCCGGGAGGCTGCTGCCTTACCGCCGATAACTCTGCATCAGCCAGGCGATGAGTGAGACCAGCGATCTCAGTTTGTAGTCGCGTCATCTCGTCCACGTGGACCTCTTCAGCGACCCGCAGACGATCACGAATGACCGCGATCTCGCGCGAATTATCGAGACGCTCACGCACCGCCCGTTCGAAGTCTGCTGCCACCTGCCTGGCTTCTTGGTAACGCCGAAGCAGAAGGTCGTACTGATGCTGGCAGTGCAGCACATATGGAGAGGCGGCTGCGTAAGCGGCGTTCAGGTCGGCTTCCAAGCGATCTGCGCGCGCCACTTGGTCGCGATGAGCCCGCTGCAGCACCGCATGGTCTTCCTCCAGATCAGCCTGGGCCTCGATACGCTCCAGCAAGGAAGAAAGCTCCACGAGAGAGCTCCAGGCATCGTCGAGGTCTACGGCGGGAAGCGCGATGCGGGCAGTGGACACAACGGGGACGCCGGATGCGGTGCCGGAATTTCTGCTGGTAGATCCACCAGTGGAGGAGACGGGAGGCCCGCTGGACGAAGCGCCAGTCGCACTAACCATGATGACGTCTTGGAGGGGATTCGCTGGGAAGCTCGAGTGGCAGATTGGAGAATGAAGTGGAGTTTTGATGGAGTGCGCTGGGACCAACCGCCGTACGGTTGTTCGCAGTGCAGGGGGCGATTGAGGTGACGTGACCCACCTGCGACTGGGTCAAGTTGACGTTGATGGGAAGAGATCGCGTCTGGATTGATTGGACCAAGAGGGTTGGGGTTATCTTCAGATATGTACGAATGATGCTGGCGCCTGACTTGGTACCGCCACGGTGGTACAGGTAATATTATTTACCTGGTACCATCGTTTTGGTACAAGAAATCATCTGGACACCTGCGATCAGATCGACATGGTACCACCAATGTGGTACATCCGGATCAGATGGATACTGGGTACAATGGTACTATCACTTCGACAGAGGTGCCGCGACCAAGGTACACAGATTGAAGTTCAAGGTATGGTGTGCAATCATTGGACACGCAAGTGGGATGGGGAGAGAAATAAGGATCTGTAGGACGTTTACCTTTGAATAAGAGATTCGTTTTTGCCTGGGAAGACACGGTCCCATGCCGACGATACAGCAGGCGATGGTGGGTGTGATGAGCCACCAGAAATCTGTCTTGACCATTTTTGTGCGTGTCGAGAACTCGCATCCTAGCGGCAATGGTGTGCTTGGGCTCGCTTGGCATGGTGTCAGCGAGGAAAATTCGCAAAGTTCTCTCCCAGCCACCACTCTGCGTTGGACAATAGCCAGTTTGCTCTAATATCGACATTTAGTGAATCTCTTCTAGAAATTAGGCTGTTACTTCACGTACTTCACTTTAGTCTACACTCTTGCCGAATTGGACTGGCAAAGGTGTAGAGCCTTCAGGATCTGTTGTCCGACAAGGCCTATTGGATCTTTGCGGACTCGGTAGGTATTATTGGTAGGAGTGTGCCTTTCATTGCGGACGTTTTCTTACACGACACAAGTCTCGCTAGATTACCTTCCTTCAACGGCGTACGGATACGCCCAGCCATTTCTTTACAGCACGGAAATGTGCTGTCGGCAATCACACCAAAGCGCTGGTCGAGGTTCAACGTGAGATCCGCGAGCTTCCGCCTAAAGCTAACCATCGTTCCAGCGGCCGGGGTAACTATGCTTGGCCCACACAATGAGCCCATCGGCACTGGTAGATCGTGCCGGTCACGAGTACATGGTGCAGCCACCCGCTGAAACCGGGGGTAGCTAGACCTACACGGTTGACGTCTTAGCAATATCGCACGTTAACGAGCACCCACTTACTCTGAAATTCTTCCCATCCAAAAAGCCCCATGTATACTTCAAGATAAATTGCCGAGATTCGATTAGCTTGGCGAGTGCGCGTTGTCTAACAGATGTCGCCCACACGATGCGTGCTGGAGTGAATCCATCAAGATCCTTAGCTAGGGCCTCCTCAGCACCGTTTAAAACTCGGCTCAGAGTTGCAGGAGGGACACCAAACTCCTGACACAATGAGGCTCGTTTCATCGACCCCAAGTAATAGGTTAGCAGCAAGCCAGCACTCGGTGATACTAGAGCTTACGCGGCCTTTCACCAGCGGAGTTATACTGCGAAATTATGTAGAAGAGCGCAAAGCGCTCTATCGGAACCTCCAGGACAGCCCTGATCACAAACGAAACTATTTGAATGATAGTAGTGACAACCATCCTGGCGTTACATCTAGGCCTCCTCCAATTCAGTATTATACGGGATTGCCTGCCAAGGGAGGCAATAGTAATAAGGGCAATACAACAACCAGCAATAATAAATACGGCCGCAAATACTGCAATGCTGTATTAAGGTTCGGACTCGCTGCCATCCGTAGCCAGTGTCGTCACATCCCACATGTTCCTATTTGCACGAAGAAACATTAGGAGCTCAAAATTCGCAGGCAGCATGCACGTACGCTGCGGAGTAAGCACAAGCTTGCATTGCGAGAAGAGTCTTTCGCATGCATTCGACGTGGGGGGGAAGCTGCTTCAACAGCGAACTGTAGGTTGCGCCATCAGCACATCCGCCATGTTTGGCGCGCTTGCTCGGCCCAGAACGGAGAATCTGGGTCGCATAATCCTCTTCGCGTGACTTCCGCTTGCTGTCGCACTTCGGTGTCTCGAACCGCTTGACCGCAGCTTTCTCCGCACTTGAAAGAGCTCCTCCGTTGATGGCCTTGACGATGGCAGACTCGAATACGGGAGAATGCACAATCTTAGCGGTCGGCTTTAGCTGTTCATGCATGCATGAGTACTCAGCGATGACAGAGTCAAACAAAAGGCGAACGTCAGCCAAGTCGATCCCGTTGCACTGCAGCTTCTTGGTCACGCTCTGGAACTTTTTCATGTGCTCAAGCAGGGCGAGGAGCTTGCGATGCGACGCATCAGTTGGGATGAACTCCTCCACGGCGTCCACGGTCTTGATTTCGGGGCGAATGCGATCGTAGCGTTGCAGCATTTCAAAGTTGGAACTCCATCTTGTCATATTCCGTTTGACAGGATGGAGACTGGTCGACTTGGCAAGCTGAGCAAAATTATTGGCTTGACATAACTTCGACATCAACGTATTAACTTTCGCCAGTAAAGGCTCAAACTCGACGAGATACGTGTTGACCGCCAAGTTGAAGCGGTGGCTTGCGCATCCAACCAGAGGAACGCCGAGCTTTGTTGCGATCGACTGGTTGGTGCTGCAGTTGTCGCCGACGATGAACACCACCATGTCGAGCGTCTTGTTGTACACGTCCAAAACACCACCAAAGAGCTTGATATGTGCATCTGCATCTTGGGATCCTTTCTCGAGCGGAGATATAGCGAGCAGCTGTAACCGCAGAACACCGTCCTTCTCAAACACACCGTACACTGCGATATAGTGCATAGAACCTTTCGACCACCCGTCAAACATGATGCCAAAACAGATGCCCAGGATCTCCTCGAGATTCAAGCCCACCTTCTTGGCAACAGAGTGCATGGCATTGAGCAATACACGTGACGACACTGAGTTCCACTTCGACATGGAGCGTGTGAGCTCGTCGTCGACTTCAGAGAGCGGCATGTTCCGCTCGACGACCCATCGCATCCACTGGAAACGATGCGACGTCTCCTCCAATACAAAGCCGAACTCCTTGAGGTGTCGGTCGCTGCTGGAGAGAGCTGCCGCATACTGGTCCTTGAAGCCGGCGTGCTTGTGGGCCAGGTGGGCGATGAGATTAGAGTAGCCTGAGCTGGTGAGTTGCTTGCGCTCACTACCGCACTGTTTGCAGCGGTAGCGGCCTTGGCCGAGTGCCTCGTAGAAATAGGCACAGATATCCTTGTTGTTTGTTGGCATCGTGCTGGGTGTGAAGGGCGCTTTTCAAAGTGAGAAAGCAAAGAGGCAGATGCGGAGTAAGCTTCCTGATTCCTGGTGCCCTACCAACCAGTGTTTTTGTTATCTAGAAACAACTATGGAGTATATATACTGCAAGTTGAGCTCGTGCGTCGAGCTGCTGATGTCCAACAGTTGATCAATAGCTTGAAATCACTATGGGCTTACTTTTGTAAATTGTACTGCAAAAATTGGTGCAATTTGGTATTTTTGTTTTTGCGAAAGCTCCAATAATCCGTTTTTTTATTGATTTTAGTGATACTGAATTTTTTTATTCAGACCCCTGGTTATATCGTACCGTGTTAGACTCGTCTTGTTCAGTAGGTTCTTGTCCGAGCCTCGGACCAACAAGACCATCCAGTCTGAGTCTTTGGGGTCTTTCAAGCACTGTGCAGTTAGGTAGTGTTGCATTCGCACGAGGCACCCCCTACTCGATATGTAGCCTCTCGTCTTGCAGGCGCCGCCGAAGATCTTGAACTGTCGCTTTGAGCCTATGGCGCGTCCGCAACACAGTACACAGCGCTACCAGGAGACTGTCGCCAGTCATCGCCGCTTCTCTGTCGGGGAGACGACAAGGGAAAGCCGATGTGCGTTGCAGGGAAGGGGGGGGGATTTTCGCGCGCCGCATATCTTTACATGTTGAGTTTTGTGAGAGATTTTTGTCCCTCGTAACGATGTCTTAATCCAACTGCTGCGGAGACCCAACACTTTCGGTGTGACACGGGCAAAAAAATTCAGGACAGATGAAAGGTTATCTGTTTTTTTTTAAATTGGTTTTTATAACGAACGGTTCGTGGACGAGTCGCCGTGAAAAAAGAGTGATAAAAAGGGGGACAAAATTTTGGCGATAAAACAGTTTTTTTTTTAATCGGATAATTTATTAAAATTACGAATCGGTTTAATGCGCACCAAAGTGATAACTGGAACGCGACCTTCGAGTACAGTGGGTACCTTCATAAACCGGCTCGATCCCTTTTAATCGGGTAATTTATTTAAATTACGAATGGGTTTAATGGCAACCAAAGTGGTTGCTGGAACGCGACCTTCGGGTATAGTGGAGTTCAGTAACGCGTTTAATCACGTTGTCGGTTAAGAGTTGCATTATAATTCTTTGATGAGACCAAAAGTGGATTCACCAAACAATTCCTCAGGATTAAACTTTTAATGCGCGGCCTTTGGGAGCGTTTTGGAAGGCACTCACTGAACGACTCAGAAGCCCGTACCAGATATGTCCCTTTTACGGAATGACATCGAAATTGTAAACAATGAAAACTTGACAATTACTTCTAAAGGTAGTAGTAACGTTACCCTAGTTCCCTAGTTGGCATATCTCGGCAACTAAAACGAAGCAGGCATTGCCAAGTCAAATGGATGGTATGCCGGTACAGGCAACAAGGAATGGATCTCCAAGCGTTGCACTGTTCTCTTTGGCATGCTTAACTAGCTGACCGTTGTTATCGCTTTCTTCCTTAGCAGTTTTCCTACTGCTGCCCAGCTGAGCTGCCCGCGGCGTCGTTTTCGCATGCGTTCAGTAGTTTAATCAACGGTGACGCTGTCTGCGCAGTTTATGAAGATTTGCGTGGCCTCATCAATGTTCTTGTCAAGCTGGAGCATATTTTTGGAAGCAGCATTGTTCTCTATCTTGAGCATTAGGAAGCGAAGCCGACTGAGACGCATTTGCAGCTTTCGGTTGGGCATATCGCGGCCGTCAAGAACACAGAGTGGTGGCGCTAGCTTAGCTGTATTCCCACACATCCAAAGTACCCACGAATGGGCGATGGAGCAGTCAGGGATAGAAAAATCGGCAGGAACACGACGGAATTTACCACCCCAGTGGTGGCATAGCTGACGTTCACTTTCCGTGGCGATAGTATCGGCAGCCGGCTCCCGTGTTCTAGTTAGCTTCTCCACAAGATCCGCAACACCAGTATTGCGAGGACATGCCCTAATGGCATCATGTAGGTCGTCGTATGTAACCGTTCCTGCACCGATAGCACGTCTGGAGCTCTCCAGCTCTGATATAATGTCCTTGGCAGTGTCAAATTTTATGGCTTCAATTTTTGTTAGCGCCTTCAGCAAGCCGTCCTTCAGCCCCTTCATTTCACAGAAAAAAGATACGTGAGAGTGAACACCTGTCGGGCAAATGCGTGCTTCACCACAACCATCACCAGTTTCAATTCGTGCAGAGAGATTTGATAGTAAGTTCTCGTCTTGGAAAAGTGGCGTCTCAAACACGTTGTGCTGCGGCGAGAGTGTGGTCTTCAAGATAGATGAACGGTAGACCAGAGAAGCCAAACAGCACGCCTAGAAGGAGAGGAGACAGGGACCGATCTCCTAAAAAAAGAGGGAGATTTAAAACCTCGAGAGACGGTCTCTCGAGATTTTACGTGTCTTGGCCCCCGTATTTAAGCGGAGGGAGACGCACTTAGCTGGAAGGAGATCCGAGAGATTCTCCCCGATCTCCTATGTCAGAGTCCCGGATTGGCTTATATAATCCATTTCTGCTATTAGTTACATTTTGAACCAATTCCTTTGACCCCGCTACCGAGCACCAACGTTTTAAGCGCCTCCAAGCAGCAAAATACCCGATCTTGAAGAGTCACCATGGCGTCCGAGGGAGGTGAAGAACTGGTGGTGTAATCCGAGGATTCGAGCGCCCGAATCAATGACCGCAAGTTAGGTATGGTCATTGCTACCGTATCAGCCCGGGCCCAAGACATTGCTGATTGCCAAGTGCAACTGCACGCTCGTGTCCTGTGACTTCCCTCCCGGACACCACGGACGCTCCCAAACCAGCAACTTCAAGCTCGCCACAGCTGTCACTGTGGCTACCAACTTCACCAAATACAGCGTTCTTGCTCAACGACAGGCTTGGTGATCGAAAGGCGCAACCACCATCGGCAGGCGCTTGGCACGCAATCGATCAGTAGCGGTAGAAAAATTTACGACTCGTCAACTGCAGTTTTAGCGGCATTTCGAATGCAAGATCGTCCGTAAAAAAATGCTTGAGCTCTCTCCTTTTCAGCCACTCACCAAGGGAGACTTCTACGAGATTTTGCGCCTTACGCGAGTGCGGGGTCTGCAGCTGAAACGACAGCTTTTAGAAGCGAGATGGATCTCTGGAGATCGTGGTTTCGTCTCCGGTTTCCGGAGATTTACCCGAGGAGACGGTAGTACCGATAAAACTGACTCCCTTTTTTGAGAGGAGGGGGTAATACCGGTAAAACTGTCTCTGTGTCTGCCGTCTCCTCCGAGCCGTGCCAAACTGTTTTTGCAATATCCTCGAGCCTTTCGGGCAGGGCAAGAAACATAAGCTTCATGCCATACTCTACGCACCCGTCGCATGTGTCAACATGCGGTGCTAGGGTTGAAAACTTGTAGCTTTCAGTAGGCTAGCCTGTCACCGTACGACCCACGTGCATATCACCAGCAGCCTCATATCGCAGAAATGTGTTTTGCACACCCCCAAGTGATCATCCCGCTCGCAACTGAACAGCAGTTGATGACGGACATACTGTTGATCCTGATGAACAAAACGTCGATGTAAAGAATGGGTTTCAAGCTCATTGGCGTCGAGTCCCTGGCGCCTCAACTCCGCAGGTGCATCGTCTTGTACCAGCAATCGCAGCGAGCATTTCTAAAGCGCTCGTACTGATTACTCCCGGGAAAGAGGAGGTCGCTTCCATCGAAATTAGACGTCGCCCAGTATAATCCTAAGGCGAGAATCGGACAGATACTAGGTTGCAACGGATTGGCGTAGATGTGTCGAGGGTCTCGCGGGTGTCACCCCCTTGGTCATTCTTCATATGGGCAAAATAAATCTGCAACGCGTCGGCTCTCCACTCTATATGCGACTGACAAACCCCAGACACATTTGATGAACGGCACATTAGGTCCCACGCGATCACCATGTAGGCATGAGCAAACGCCATCTCCTTGTTTAGGTTGGCTAGCATCTTTTTGCACAAGAAAAAGTACAAATTGAACATGAGTGGGTCCTTACCGATCATTATGGCGCTCTGACTATTTGATGCGTCCTTGATAAGCTTATATTTAAGCCCCTTGAAGTAGGTAGTGAACTTGGACTCTAAAGACTTATTCATGGTGCAGCCGTCGTCACGGAACAGGTTCAACAGCCCCGCTCAATGGATATTTAGGGCCGAGTAGCTGAGCGCGCCGCCATCCTTTCTGTAACGGGGTTACATGAAGAGTGCCAATCACTCTTCCGAACTTTTACGTGGTGTACCTCACACCACTGACACGTCATCGACGTGCTCTCACAGCCATCCAATCGGGCTGTTGCATTCTTATATAGGTTTTACTATAGGTGATTAGAATTTGTATTGCAGGCCAAGTTTAGATCTATCTATAAATATACTCAGTCTTAAACCTACGCTATTCAAACCAACCAGTCCCCTTGACCAGGGACTTGTGAGCTACCGTTCATTGGGAGTTTATATACGCTCCCTCGCACACTTCCTATGTGCAAGGTGCTGTGTGAATCCGTCACACTTTCGCCTCAGTGCCACGAACCAGGTAACGAAGTCTGATCCTCAAAGTCCAGAGGAACGATAGTGCGATCCTGGGTGGCGGGCCTTGACGCGAGAGCGCACCTGCTGTAGATTGCAATCAATGGTGTCACCTAGGCTCTTGAGGAAAGGCTTAGGTGCGAGGTGCGGCATGTTGGGGATAATCCAAGCAAGGAATCGGCAGTATGAGTTCTGGTAGGTAGCCCTTGAACGCACAGTGACGGTGTTATCGCGAATCTCACGAACGGCTTGCTCTGACTTCTCTCAACCGTGGCCTTCCATTCTGGTTCGACAAGCGGTCCGACTTCTTCTGTTCGAATTGCGAGTTGCTGGGGGACATACAAACAAACAAAAAAGATAAAGGGGGTGGGGTGGGGGAGGGGGCGAATCTGGAGTCCAGATTCTGGACTTTGGAAATGACAGACGCTGTGTCTAACGCAAACGCAAATGTGGACCTCATTGCCATACGAATTTTGGGGGAATGTGTACAGTGGTGCACCTCGTTTTCGGCATCGGTACCTCTCGATAACCTGCAAAATATAATGATAACGCCCAGGGGATTGCGCAACTGAGTTGCCCATCTCCATTGGCGCATTAACCTCATTGGTTATCCCCTCCTCGAGGAGAGATGGCACGCCTTATTAATACCTGCGCAACTTCAAATCTTGGCGCGGGCCATTCAAATACAAATGCTCACTTTAAGTTTTACCTTAACCTACTATGACACGTCGTCCATCCGCCTGCTACACCTAAACCCTCGCCGAAAAGCGCACTTTGTGTGAGGACCATTACCATACAAAGATGCAAGAGGCTGAGCTCGATATGTTCTACGTGGCACGCCATACTCACCTGTCGATTTGTACACTGCTATAAAGTGGTGTTCGGGAGGATGGAGCGATGTATCAACGCGGACTATTATTAGAAATTGTTGGTTCCACACAGGTATAGTGTCAAAGATGGATCTCCGATTTGTACTGAATTAGTTCAATAAAAATCAGTACTATAGTCTACCTGGTCTTCTTCCACAGCTTATCGAGTTTGCATCTTTGATTTGGTCCAACCCTGCCGAAAACGAGGTGCACCACTGTATCACAAAATGATTTGGCTCGACACAAAGTGCACCAATCGTGATGGCAGGAGTGGGGCTCGTATGCCGACCGTACCAGGAAGTCTCTGGCGAACTTGTTGCGGCACTAGATATACCTGATCCTACTCACCACCTCTGCAAAACAATCTCACGGCACAAAGGCAACAGGCAACCAACTGGGCAAAAAAAGTCTTGACGTTTCTTATGCGATGGTCTCGCCCACTTTCTTGGCCGCGTCCTGCAGCGAGCGCAGCTTCACCTTCTGCTCTCCGTCCAGAAGCTGCTTGTCCTCCGCCGAGAGCTCCTGGCCGAAGCGGTCGCGCTTGTGGCTCATGGCGGCCGCGTACTGCCCCCACTCGCGCAAAAAGAGCGGCACGAACTTGGGCGCCGCGCTCTTGTGCCGCTGGAACTCGTCGCGCACGTACTGGTCCCCCAGCACGCGCATGT
>JAHWLE010000369.1:0-24969 GCA_024679135.1 Phytophthora foliorum | reverse complement strand
CGGCGGACGTGCAGTCGGCGCTGGGCGTGCTGCGCGCGATCCGCCAGCGGCGGCTGGAGATGACCCAGGCCACGTACCATTCACTTGCAATCTGCGCCGGCAAGACTGGTACGTGGGAGCTGGCGCTGGATGCCATGGCCACGATGAAGGAGGACGGCTTCGAGCCCACGCCGACCATCTACAACTCGATATTCTCGGCGTGCGCGAAGGGCAAACAGTGGGACACGGTAGTTGAAGTGTACGAAGCCATGCCTGAAGACTTTCGCGAGAGCCTCCGTGGTGTGTATCTTGGAGCTGTTATTATGGGTCACGCCAAAGCGGAAGATGACAAGGTGAAGCTCCGCGGGTTGGAAATATTCAACAAGTACAAATCTCGGTCCAAGGAGCAGCAGCCCAATTTCTTCGCCTACAACGCTGCTCTCATAGCCCTGTTGGAGACCAACCAGTTGGAGGAGATGCACCCTCTTGCCAACGAAATCAAGAAGCAGGGGATGAAGTGGGACACGGTGACGTATCAATGCCTCATCCTGTCTTACATTCGCGGCGGCGCCGTGGAGACAGCGGTGCAAATGCTGCAGAAGAACGCTAAGCGCATGGGCAAGACGACCATGTGCTACCGTGAGGCCATCCAGTTCTATGACGAGAAGCGTAAGAACCCGCGCGAAGCTGTCCGACTCACGATGCAGATGATGCAGATGAACAAGCGCCTGAGCCGCCTCGACTGGCACAACGCGCTGCGGATCGCCCTGCAGTTGCCCGAGCGTGCGCCGTACTGGAATTTCCGCAAGTGGATGGACATCCGCGCCAAGAGTATCATTAAGGACGTGCCCCCGCACCTCATGCTGCCCACACACGCGGACCAGCACCGCGCGCTCCTGCAAGAAGACACGTCAAGCGAAGTGCAGCCTGAGAAGAAGCACTACCAGGACGACTACCATTCGCGCAAGCGCCAGCTGAACCGCAGGAAAAGCGAGTTCGACGAAGAAAAGTTCTTGTAAAACGTTAGACACTTTGCTTATGTTTTGTAACCAGCCGTGCCTCTTGCCTGCTTGCACCGCACGAACCTCTGACAGGTACCCAAAGTCATGTTGAAGTGGTCGATCATCTGGATCAGTTCTTGACATCCGCTGTCAAGGCTTTCGGTGATATGGTCAGAGATGGTCATCCGAAGGCGCATCCTTAGCGGACTGCCCCGCCATCGATGCAAGCATGTGGAAGCGTGGATGTCTATCTTATTCCAGCCTTTCTCGCTGGCTGTGCAAGTCAACGCCACCGAGGACTTGTGTGTGCCGCTTTCGAACAGCACCACGATTCTCTCGTGTCATTTCCTTATTCGCACCGAACTTCGCACCTTCCAGACTTCACTCCTGCACGACACCCTGCCAACAATGCAATCGAACGTGGTGGCTTTCGTGTTTTCGCTTTTCATCGTAGCGGTGCATGGCCACAGCTGGATCGACTGCCTCGATACCGACCGCACGGTCGTTTACAACCGCGGTCCCGAGTATATCTACGGCGGAAACAGCGCCAACGGAATGTGCGCAGGCTACATGAAGGACTACCCTGGTCGTGGCGACGCCGACATCAACAACAAAATGACGTTCAAGATCCTGATCGCCGACGTGGCTAAAAGCGCGGCAGTGTGCACTACCGACGCCTGGGACTACTCCGGCTGGCGCACCCGCCTCCGTTTGACTGCTGGCACCACCTTCTACTTCGGCTACACCTCGAACGGCCATATCGTCAAGGAACAAGCTGCCGGTAAGACTTTCTACGGCATTTACTGGACTGGTGTACCAGGCACGAGTCTGCAGACAACGTCGGACCTGACCTCGGACAAGCTCATTGACGGCCAACTCCACAACTTTGACGATGGCAATTGCGGCGAGGCGTATTCTGACGAAGCCCAGACGATTCCGTCAGGACGTGCTGGAGACGGATACCCGTGTGTTGGCACGTTCACAATGCCTGCTGGTACGGCTGCGGGCGTCTACAACCTCGTCTGGTTCTGGAAGTTCTACGACGCCGACACCAACACTTTCATCCCCACGAGCAGTGGAATGTATGGCGGTGCGGCGTACACGAGTTGCTTCCAAGTGGAGGTTACTGCCTAGTCAATAGCGATCAGTTGAAGAAAAGTCGCAAAGAGCAGTACTCGTGGCGTTGCAGCCAACTCTGACGAGACAAATCAGCGTAGTCCTCGTCAAGATCCAGAAAACAACAAGAAGCTTCTTGTTGCGCATTTGCATTAGCTGTTCTTTGAGATAAGCAATATGAATCTACATCTCGCCGGAAAAAAAACTAAACTATTCATCTAGCTAGAGTGCGCCTTGCGCAGCGCGATAGTAGCAGCGCACGTGCAAATGATGGCAGCACCCACGACACTCCAGTAGTTGATCTTCTCTCCCAGCAGCAGGTAGTCCCAGATGAAGACGCAAACCACGTCCAGGTAGCGCATCACCGAGGCGATGCCAGCCTTCTCAAGCTGGAAACCCTTGGTTAGCAGCAATTGACCCACGAACGTGAACACTCCGCTGCCGATAACAGCCCCCCACACACCTAGCGTCGATGGTACCACAAATACCTATTGAAAAAGAATAGCAAAAGTTAAGCATCACATTGCACACACCACAAGTCCATCGCTAGTGCGACGTACCCGCTGCACCAGAAGCATGTATGCAAGCGAGCCGAGCATGCTGAACAGCATAAAGTAGTGGACGATGACCATGAAGTCGATGCCCTTCAGCTTTCGCACAGTGATAAAGACAAACGCCTGACCGATAGCTCCAAGTAGCGCCGACCCGATCGCGATCCACGAACCATCCGTCTGCGCAGTAGTATGTTCGTATCCGAAGAGGAACCCAGGACGAACGACGCAGATCAGGCCTCCAAACGACAGAAGCGCGCACGCGAAGCTAGGAATGTCAATGTGCTCGTGGAGCAGGCAGGCACCCTAAAAAAATGAATCGATCGAGGTTAGACACTTTGGCCAGCGCCACGACGTGCAGGAAGCATGTGCAGCTTACGAGCACGGCTGTGAAGATAGGCGAGGTAAAGACAATGACACTGGCGTCCGCTAGCACCATTTGCGAAAGTGCGTAGAAGGCGAACGAAATGGACGAGAACCCAGCCAGACAGCGGTAGAAGAGCATCATGCGTTCTTCCGGCGCCACGTACAGGGTCTTGCTGCTGTACCGGATGCACCCCTGCGTTGCACAAGTGTCCGTTAGTTTAGCACTGTGTCAAGTTTCCCTCCCAGCCCACTTACGTAGTTGAGGGTCATGGCGACAATGGAGCGCCAGAAAATGGCCTCAATGGACGTCATCGTGTACGTGTTGAACTTGACCATCGTCGACATGAGGCTGAAGCACACGGCCGACATGGCCACGCAGGCGATGCCCAGCAGAGCGTGCGGGCGGGTCTCGGCCTTGCCATCGAACGACTCGGTGGACCTCGTGGGCAGCAGCGGACGGTTCTCCGTCTCGTTTCCGACGGACATGGCAGGCGATGAACAGCGGAGGACTGCGCGTGGTGCGGTGGCTTAGGTTGTGGGGATCGGATGAGTGACACTCGTTAAAAGGGCCACCACGCTCAGCGGCTGGTGCCGTTTGTCCAATCACTTCCGCCGTGTTCATCGCTCGAGTTCCGCGGAGGAAGAGAGTGCAAATCTGTCGCAACGGCATTTAACAGCCACGATCGACTTCTAGTGGCAGTCAGGCTGCCAAAGAAAGCGACGACAGAACCGATTCCAGCTTTATGTCGAGATGGACACCCGAAGAGATTGGGGTGCACTTGTGGTCTAGGAACCGTGAGCAGAACGAGTTCCGAGTATCTTGATCGAGTTCTGTCGAGGGCCACCAAGAACAAACGTACTTAGTTCTAGTCTAAATCTACGCCAACGCTAGCTACCGCCGCCTTGACAGTCGAAACAATGCTGTCTTGCTGCACAAAAAAATAATCTTTCTTGTTGCTGCACAATTGACTACCACTATTAATCATTTCGTTTGCCCAGTCAAACATTTTGGGCGGAAACGTGTTGATACCATCAGCATTTTGGCCCTTTCGTTTCTCCATAGTTCTCACTTGTTACTATAACATCCACCGCCAACCTGTTTTTACTTTTCACTGCTGCATCTTGCGCACAGCAATCACCACCGCACTTGTGATAATAATCGCCGCGCCGACTACGCTCCAGTGGTTGATGTGCTCCTTGAGAATCGTGGAATCCCAGACGAAGACAAACACGACGTCGAAGTAGCGCATGACGGAGGCGGTGCCTGCGTTTTCGAGTTGGAATCCCTTTGTGAGGAACATTTGGCCGAGGAACGTGAAAAACCCACACCCTACGATCGCTCTCCACTCGTCGAAGACAGCGGGAACGACGAACGCCTGCAACCCGCAGTCGGATGCATCAAAGTTGTTGGTGAAAAGGTCAGTGTTCGATATCGAGGAACTATCAGAGACCGCACCTTCTGGATCACGACGACCCAGACCAGCGCCACGACGGCGCTGGACAACATAAAGTAGTGTACGATCACGACAGCATGAACACCTTGGAGTTTGCGGACAGTGATGAAGACGAATACTTGCCCCAGCGCGCCCAACAAGGCTGCGCCCACCGCATCCCAAGACGCGCCGTCCGACGGGTGATCGTACCCAAACAGGAAGCCCGGCCGCACGACGAACAGGAGCCCAGAGAAGGCAATGATGGCGGAGAGCAAGCTCACGGGGTCAATCCTCTCGTGCAAGATACAAGCGCCCTTCAGAAACGTGGAACAGCGATTAACATTGCGCCATGAACAGAGTCAAACCGTGCCAACTTACAAAGAAAAACGTCATGATAGGACTCGAAAAGATGATCGCGCTGGCGTCTGCCAACACCATCTTTGAGACAGCGTAAAAGGCAAACCCGATGGAGGAAAACCCCGCGAGACATCGAAGTGCCAGTATTTTGCGCTTGTCGGGGGCGACATAGAGGCTTTTGCCGAGAGACAGCACGCTTACCTAAGGAGATACACCGCGTTAGCCATCTTGCGATTCTCCCAGAAAGCACAGCCACCTCGTAAATCGACGGACAGAATTGAACACGAAGGCTCCGGTGGAGCGCCAGAAGATGGCTTCCATCGACGACATGGAGTACGTCTGGTACTTGATGAGCGTCGTCATGATGCTGAAGCATAGTGCCGAGACAGCCACACTTGCGAGTCCCAGTAGTGAATGGCGTCGAGGAATTTCGACGACCTTGGGCCCGAGGTCGACACGGGGCAGTAACGGGGCCTGCTTCTCGTCCTGGTCGAAGTCTTCTCGCATTCTCCTTCACGTTCACTGCAGAAATGAGGGATTCCCCAACTGACCATGATGAGCCGGGCGTCAAGATTCAGCGTCAGTCAGTATATCCATTGACCTGGCATGTATATCCAAAGTTTATAGTGTGTCTATCCATATTACCGATAGAGCGTGTTGCCTGCCAAGCTACGCTTAGCCTTGCATTGTCATCTGTATCTTACGCACTGCAATCACGATCGCGCAAGAGAGGATAATGAACGCACCAACAATGCTCCAGTGGTTAATGTGCTCGCCCAAAATGATCGAGTCCCAGACAAAGACGAAAACTACGTCCAGGTAGCGCATGACTGCCGCAACGCCGGCCTTCTCAAGCTGGAAGCCTCGCGTCAGGAACATTTGGCCGCCAAATGTGCAGATGCCGGTGCCGATGATGGCTCTCCACAGCAGGAACGTCGACGGGATGTAGAAGGACTGTGTCAAAGGACCACACACACGTTAGCTGGGAATCACTACACAGATCAGATAGTCGACGGCGCACCTGCTGAACCAAAGCCAGCCACAACACGGTCAAAATGACGCTGGCCAGAGCGAAGTAGTGCACGATGACGAACACATTCAGTCCCTTCAGCTGGCGCACAGTCAGGAACACGAACACCTGGCTCAGGGCCCCCAGCAGCCCCGAGCAAATGGCAATCCACGACCCATCCGTCGCAGCCGTGGGGTGGTTATAGCCAAAGAGGAAGCCCGGGCGCACGACGCAAATGAGGCCACCGAACGCCACGAACGCGCACAGAAGACTCACCGGGTCAATCTTCTCGTGCAGGAAGAGCGCGCCCTAGCCAAACCCAACCAAGCCAAGAGCGCAAACAGCATGAGCAACAATACACGCTTCTGCCCAACTCACGACTCGCAACGTACAAAGAAGAAGGTCAGCATTGGAGAAGTAAAGATAATGGAACTTGCGTCCGCCAGCACCATTTGCGACATGGCGTAGAAGGCGAACCCCATGCACGCGAAGCCCGCAATGCAGCGGTACAGCAGCATCTTGCGGTATTCCTGCGGCACGTCCAGACTGGTCCCCGACACCTTCACGACCACCTACGCCAGCCAGAAAACAAAGTCGTCGACCAATTAGTCGCTACACGACCAACCGATTGGCCCCGTCTGCCCTGTAGCCTGCAAAAGCTTCATAACCGTACGTAATTGCACACGAGCACGCCGATTGAGCGCCAGAACGTGGCCTCCATGGACGAGAAGGTGAAGGTCATGTACTTGATGAACGTGGACATGAAGCTGAAGCACAGCGACGCCAGCGCCACGCACGCGATGCCCAGCAGTGCGTGGTGACTGGGCTCCGCGTCCGTCTTGGCGGCCTCCGGGGACGTCGTGGGCAGCAGCGGCGCAGCTTCGCTTGCCTTTTTCATACTCATCACTCAGGTGGCTTGTTGACGAATGAGCTCCTGGTCTCAGGACCTTTGACACTCATCAATCGTACTTAACAAGTGGAATGTTGGGTAATCCACGCAAACTGAAGTTGAAGTGTATGTACCGAGAGTAACTAGGCTGTGGTCATTTTGATCTTGCGCAGCGCGATGAGAACGGCGCAGGTGACGATGATGAACGCGCCGACGATGCTCCAGTGGTTGATGTGCTCGCCCAGGATGACCGAGTCCCAGATGAAGACGAACACCACGTCCAGATAGCGCATGACGGACGCGATGCCGGCCTTTTCCAGCTGGAAGCCCCGAGTGAGGAAGGACTGGCCCAGGAACGTGAACACGCCGCAGCCGACAATGGCGCCCCAGACCAGAGGTGTCGAGGGGATGGAGAAAGTCTGTTATAAAGGCAGTGTTAGATCGAATAACACAACACAAGCATTTCGAAGCGTACCTGTTGAACTAGCGCGATCCACGCCATCGCAAATACGACGTTGGATATCGTGAAGTAATGGATGATCACGAACACGTTCAGTACACGTAGCTGCCGCACGATCAGGAACACGAAAACTTGACTCAGTGCGCCAAGCAATCCGGAGCATACAGCAATCCACGAGCCATCCGACGATGCGGTGGGGTGGTCATAACCGAACAGAAAGCCCGGGCGAACCACGCAGACAAGTCCACCGAACGCCGCGATGGCGCTAATGAGACTGATAGGGTCTATTTTCTCGTGGAGAAAGAGAGCACCCTGTTTCCATCAAAGACCGCGTGTTAGAACGTTTCAATTGAGAGCACCTCGCTGTGTTTGGACGCCTAACTCACCATGAAGAAGGTCAATACTGGTGACACGAAAATGATGACGCTTGCGTCCGCGAGCACCATTTGCGAGATCGAGTAGAACGCGAAGCCCATCGACGAAAAGCCAACGAAGCAACGGTATAGCAACATTCGTCGGTACTCAGGCGCTACATAAAGGTCCTGTCCGCTCAGCTTCACGACAACCTGTTCCACACATGCTCACACGTTTTCATTAGCCCAAGCTCTCGCAGCCACTTAGCACCGCATGCAAGTAAAACTAAAGCACGTACGAAGTTGCACAGGCAGGCGACGATTGAGCGCCAGAAGATGGCCTCCATGGACGAGAACGAATACGTCAGGTACTTGATGAACGTCGACATGAAGCTGAAGCACAGCGCCGAGCAGGCGACACACGCCATTCCCAGCAGCGCATGGTGCTTGGGCTCTGTCTGGAGTTCCACTTCGACTTTGACGGCGAGGGACCCAGTCGGAGTGGCGGCCAGTAACGGAGCATCTTCGGTAGCCTTCGTGTGCTGGCTAACGCCCATGTTGTCTGTAGGTGGCAAATAACGGAATGACAGCAGGGACACTGCCCGCCATGCACTTGCATCACATGTCACACATTTCGACGATTTGATGATCGACAGTCTCAGCTAAGACCTCATCACTCACCACCGGGCTTGATTCAGGTCAGAATGTATCCCAGCTATTTCGTAAGGTGCTCGCTCACTCGCAAACATGTAGGATAATATGTATAATAGTCGAAGTGATCCATGACGACAGGATATTATTCTGTTGTCGCTCCACGTCGTCTACAGCTCCCATCTCTGCTGTCTCGCCAGTCGATTTGGAACGCTTCCTCCTCGTATGCGCGTCGTGATCAACTTGATCCACGTCAACTCGTGGTCATCACACACCGAAAACGATGCACAGGACCCAAGGCACGTGCCGCATGCTTCCGCTGGTTGCCAGCCAACGTCCTCCGAGCTAGAACTTCGATGACGAGTTGTCCAGCAGGTCCTCCATACTTTTGCGCCGGCGCATTGATTGAGACATCGCCGTTGGTCTCAACTCGGATCGTGTCCGCGGAGGAGACGGACTGCCTTGTGCTGGTACTATTGCATCGCTATTTAACGCGAACTTCGCCCTGCTTGCTGCATGTTCATTGCCAATACGCTGGCGCTTCGCAGACGACAGTGAGGATGACACTATGTCTTCTGACGGAGCAAAAAATCTCTCGACATCCAGTCTGCGATGAATTACGTTGGAGAAACCACGTCGAGTACGAAGGAATCCAACCTCGCTGACAGCGATTCCGAAGGTATAGTACACATGCGGTAGCATGTACGTTAGATTGTCCTCCTCGACCTCGTCGATTTGATAGCAGCCACGCACCAGACTATTCGCGCGAGCAGGCGTGCGAAGCAGCTCTTCCAACGGCAATCGACGGTAAAGCTTTCCATGATGACGAGTCAACAGAGGTGCCGCCGAATAGTGCTCAGCTGTTCGGTCGATCGAGACCTGCTCATCGATGTTGTCGAAGTCCACAACTGTGACTGAATTCGCGGAATCACGTTCTTCTAGCATTCTTCGGTGGCGAAAGTAAACGAATTTCACAACGAGTACCAGTACAATCAAGGCTAGAGTCTCAGCAACTACGATCGCCAGCGGGGCAAATAGTTTCTGCAACATTCGAGGAGTTGTCGTCGCGAACCCATCAAGATCTTCACTGTAAGCGTTGGCGACCGCCAAACGACCAGAGAAAGCTTCCTTGTCAATTACTTGCTGGCCGTCAAGCCGGCGCCTGACCTCAGCTATATCAAAAAGTTTTCCTGTTTCCAGAAAGATCACAAATGCCGTCAACACAAGCACCTCGAGCGGGGTCACGAATGTGCTCTTAGCCAAATTGTATGTTCGGCTCTCACTTAGTCGAACGAACATGCTCCAAAGTAGGATTAAAATGCAGAGCACAAGCGTCCACACACGCACAGCTGACAAAATCGCGTATCCTTCTCCATCGGCGTCATCGCACCACAAGTGTGCGAACGGAAAATTCACAAGCCATGAAGTAAGCGAAGAAAACAGCGTGAGGGCAGCAATAGCACTGCTGTGGTACAATGATCGATATAGCAACATCCAGTTTTGCTTGTCATCGTTGTCTTTCTCATCGAAGCCAAGGAGTGTGCTCCATCCAAACAGTCGAGAAGTTTCAAATGCAGCGCGGACATTGGCAACAACAAGGACACTATCCACTATGATCAAAACAACGTAGAGATGCCCAAAACTGGCATAGTTGGCAGTGTTTTCCTCCACAACCACAAGTTCTCCCCCTTTTTCGCGAAGTATGAACTGGGTGCGAGAGTTCTGTCTTGACACAAGTTCGAACCCCATGATATTCAGCTTATCGACTGCTAGCCACGACAAATTCTCATGCAGCTTCGCAAACGCTCGCGCGTGCACTCCGACAAAGGCACTCTCGAAAATATTTGGGCCCCCGCAACCAAACACGGTGGCATCGTAGTTCCCGGGGCCTGCCGTAGACTCAAACCCTTGTGCACAAACCACATTTGACATCGGATGGCTGCGACTAAGCAGGTCCAGCATTTTCAAGAGCTCCGCCTCGGCCATCGAATTGATTGGAGCCATCTTGTCGGGACCCGCCTCGCCCTCAGGCAGTCGATATCGTTGGGGGAAAAGCGTGACAAGATTTTCTTGGCAGAGCGGTGGACGTCGGTGGAAGAACAGTAGTTGACAACTTACCCAAGCCACTGAATCTGCACGTATACTAGCAGAGAGGATCAACTCACCTGTAACGTGTGTGTCCGTAGCGAAGGCTGCTCCGAGGTCGCAATTGACTGCTTTGATCATGTCGAAGCGCTCGCCGGACTTGGTTGCGTACAACTCGCTGCATTTCTCGTAGTACGATGTCCATCCAGATGCTCGAAGTAGCTCGGCACCCGATTCAAGTGCAATAGCTGACGAGTTTGCCACTACGAACTCCGGTCTCGGAAGCGGCTCATGCTCGAAACGTTGTTCGTGCACCGCCTCAAAGGAGAACGACTCGGTGGGGCCGATCCACGCAACCTTACAGTACAGATCTAGCAGGTCGAGGCTATAGAGGCCCACCAGTGCTGCTACTCGAGCCAAAGCTGGCAAAGACGCCAGACGCTTCATCTTGGCACAGCGTTCACGGAGATTTTCGTGGTGTCTGTTCAAGGGTGTCCTTTCCAAGGTGATCGATCCATCACGTGACTTGAATGGCAAGAAGCTCACGAGGATGCTGGTTGCGTTTCAAGTTCAGCCGACGTAGATCAACAGTCGATTGGTGGGTATGGCCACTGAGGTGACTGCCATACCAGTAGATCGAAGTAAAGGAGTCTGTATTTGCTGGGTATTAGCGGGTTCTTTGCTTCCAGCTTGGTTGACCGCCGGTAGCATTGGAGACTGCAAGGAGCGGTTGGACCAGATCACTTGACCATGAAAGACCTCGACAACTATCAACGAAGTTCAGCCGCACGAAAGCGTATGTCAATGACGCACAACAGCACGATAATGGTCTCAGGTACCTTCTGCCAAAGGTCCTCCGCATCGATCTTGCCCAGTCACGCGTGGCATCTCATAATCGAATTGCTGTCGACAGTGCCATCATGTTGTCTAGTGAAAGCTCAGATCAAGTCGCCACCATGGTTCTCCAAACGAGCCGATTCCCGACCATCCACCTCACGGACGAGGAGCAGCGATACTACAACCAATTCTCCAACGAACTGCTCAAGCGAACACTGCATGCATTCCACGAGGAGAAGCGACAGGATCGGAATCGGAAGCAGTGGGCGCATGTGCGATGACGCGACAAGATGGACGTCTACAAGAACGTTGAAAGCTCCACCAACCCGAGAGTCACGCTCTACGTTGGCAAAGGGTTGATGAGGGGCACGGTGGAAGACATGATGAACGGATTGTATTGTGACACGACGGAGGACCTGCGCAAGGTCAAGACGCTGCTCAACTACAAATTCATGGAGCTGTGTTCCAGGTGAGCCAGACGCGCTCGACCGACGCACCATACCGCTTTGCCGGGATAAAGTGGTTCGCGGCCAAGGCGCCGCTCGGTCCGCTGGTGGGTGATCGAGATATGCTGAACTACGAGGTACGCAGCAAATAATAATATCGGACTCGTCTTGACTGAGCTCATGCGGCGATAATTTTGTTGACGTAGGTCATGGGGCAGGTCATGGATGAACACAACAACGAGTTTGCGTTCCACAGTTATCAGCCTATCGAGCGTCCGGTGTGGCCTGCAGACAACTTGAAAAACAACAAGAGCGCGCACACAGTCTCTACCAGCAACACTCGCCCGAATACGTCGAGTGCTTTTTCCAAGGTGATTTCTGGAAAAGTGCTGCAGAAGGTGTCGGACTACGCCATGGCTGGGAAATGGCTAGCTGTGAGCTCAGGCAAAAAAAATTTCTCGCCTCATGCAGAGTGCTGATGTGAAGCGGTGTTATCCCAGGTTCGTCCTTCGGAGGAAGCAGCATGGATTATCCTGGTACTAACGTTAGTTTCTCTGCGAAATCTAGCGACGTTTGCGATGTGTGTCATACTCGTGCGAACTCGCGTCGTGGTGCCACACGGTGTGCGGATTGTATGCAGGTGGTGATGAAATTCGGCACGGTGGTTAACTCTAAGCTGACATTTTTGCTGTTCCTATCGCAGAATATTTGTCGCGACTCTATGCTGGAACAGGCTATCTTCCAGACCAGCGCTCGCACTGGCAAGCCTCTCACCGAGCACTTTTGCATCCCATGCGTGAAAAAAAGTGGTAGGAGGGTTCTTTCCTCCGCGGAAATTTACGAGCTTCAGCGAGGACATGGATCCATCCAGGGGCCAGAAATCGATAACGGATTCTGGTCCTGATGACTCGAACGGTTCGTTTCTTGTGTAGTCTCGACAGGTGGGAAAAGTGAATTGCATTTCAAGTCGCTTACAAGCAAGCGAAACTATCACATTCAAATGGTTCATTCCTGTAAGTTTGCCGACATTCAAAATCAACAGTTCCTTGAAGTCTAGAACCGAGACCTCGCACGCTTCAACACCAAACGGACTTGAAAGAGCTCAGGCTGACGATGCTCCAGAGTTAAGAATCATTGATCTGCGGAACTGATCGCGTGAATTCCTCCAGCTGAATTGCGTTGACCCATGATGTGTCTTTCGGCAGTCAGCTGGAGGAATTTCTGTTCGACCACCTTTTGTGGGTACGAGAGCTAAGAAGTTTATGCCAAAGGGAGCACAAATGCGTGGATCGGCCTGCGATTGAGACAAGAGGACGACCTTGAGAGCGGCCATTGTTGTTGTTTTTCTTCTTGTCGACGAGCGACCCTGTGCCGCGTTGTTCGAAGTGCGTACCATACACCCGAAACGTTTATTGTTCATGAAGGAGATGCTCAAGAAGAGATGTTATGATTGTCATTCCTATGGGTGGAGCCATCTTCGCCGCGTTTGTGGTCGTTTTTAGCGGACGAATTGAAAGGCAACTCGCGACGTAACACTGCAAGCATGCGAAATGATCGAACACGGACGCAGGAGTCATTAATTCGCCATCGGACTCTATGAGGAAGTCTCCCCAATGTGACGAGTGAATTTCGCACGGTATCGACGATGACTCAGAAAGTAAGGAAGGCGAACGATCCGTGGGTTGCAGCCCTTGTCCGACTCGGTGTCAATTTCGCGGTGGCACTTCGCTCATTCCATGTGGCCCCGCTGTACATACGTCTACAACACCTGGAAAGTTTGCGCATGGCATCTCGGAAGGTGGAACAGCTGCACCACGTTGCAGTGTCCGACCACAAAGTCCGCCCTAGGCGAAGGCGGACTTTTTTGGGGGAACGGTTGTTTGCCCCTTCGATCTATCGATATCCTTGACGAATGGGTCTCCGCTACTCACGGCGTGAGTCTCACGCTGGGCTAATCGCCGAGCAGCGTCGTTGACCTATGGTCCGATCCAAAGGCTCCATCGAAGTACTGATGGATCGATAGTGCAGGGTTGACTCCATAACGTAAGGATCACAGCTGCAGCACCAAAGTTTGACCCGGTCGGTTCTTCATTAACGAAAGAACACACGGTGCTGCGCATTTCTCTTTGCTTCATCTGGGCAAAATTTGAAAGTTGCAGTGCTGCGTGTGATCCGATCAGGGCACGGTGAAGGCCTGCCAGGACCAATTGATGCAGTGATACGCTTAGCGGCACCTGTGGGACCAATTAATTCCCGCCAAACTCGGGCTTTGCCGACGCTGTAGAAGTCTTGCACTTACACGTACAAGGAAGGGCGCTGGTTGCCGTGTCTGCCGATGGAGGTGGCTACGGACCGCATTGAAGTGCTCGCTTCGGGATACAATTCCGCCTTTGCCTGTTTGCGTGGGGATTTGAGGATGGCAAAGTGCTGAAATGGCATTTCAAATGCGGCTTGACCCCATCCAAGGATGTTCCGATCCGGCATAAAAAAAATAATCGGAAAACACTCGGAAACTGAGTTTCTGACTAGTTTTAAGCATCAATGAACTGTTAGCATGTGATCGGAAGATAGAGGTTTTGCACACAGAGATTACCTCTCAACAACTTTTTTCGCGTCGTCTTGAGCTGACTATTATCAATTGCTGCAGTACAATACGTGTATTGACGCATTGATACGAAACATTTATGTTCCGAGTGCACTAACGCTTGTGGCTCGCACTCGCAGGGCTGCAGAGACACTTGGAGGCATTCCACACTAATGTGGTCGCTGCTTCTCTGCGGCGCAATTGGGAACAAGTGCATCGCCCACCGAAAAGTACTTGCAGAGGCGGAGGTGGCTACACGAGTCGCTGATCTCGTTCTGCATTTACATCGGACACTCACCTCATCATTGTTGAAGCTGATGAACGGGTATACATACACATGCATAGTGTATCTGTACGACTCGGGGTCCGTTCAACGCCTGCGGCTCGCAGTGCGAGCGTTCGTTGCTCGATACAGGCTGTCGCATGTCCTCCGTAATTTGCGGGCCCACCCTATCCACAAAACTTGTCGAGACCCCTTCCGCCGGATTTGGTTTTGGGATCTGCCAGGCTACAAAAGACGGACCTCACGGTCTCAAGATTCCGACTTTGAACAATGCTTGTGCGTTTGTCGTCTCTCTGGCAGTTCGACGACGTCGACTTTGCCGCCCCGAACATCTCGCTCGAAAATACGGACCGCAGGCCGCTCACAAAGAGATTTGCCGACTTGTGCACACGTCGGCTTATTGAACACTCCCCGCTCGCCACCGAACCGCGAAAGCTTTCGGAGCTAGCTGGCCAGCCATGACAGATTACACCCCTCCGTTTCCACAGATCGAGCTCACGCCGGAGGAGCAGGCTCGCTACGACCGCAATGTGACCTCGTTCCTTTGCGACGCAGTAGCCGAGTACTCGGCGCAGAGTGGGCACAGCAACGAAGACGCTTGGATCCACGTCCGACGTCGCAAGCAGCTTAGTATCTACAAGAGTGTGTACGGCACGCGCGACCCGCAGGTGACGCTGTTCAAAGGCACAGGCTTGATCCACGGACCCGTGGAGGACGTTATGGATGGACTCTACTGCGACACCACGGACGATCTCCGTGCGTGCAAGACACTACTCAAGTACAAGCTGGTCGACGGCAGCATTATGAACGTGACCGAAACACGGAGCGACGATGCGCCGTACCGCTTCGCCGGCATCAAGTGGTTCGCCGCCAAAGCAGCTTGGGGGCTGTCCAAACACCGCGATGTACTTGCGTACGAGCGCATGGGTACGACCACCGACACCAAAGGAAATGAGCTAGCTTACCACGTTCTGCACTCGATCGACCACCCGGACTGGCCCATCGACGCTATCAAGGGTATCAAGCGCGAGCATCAGGTCACGTGCTTCCTGTACCGCAACCGCGACGACACCACCGTTGAATGCTTCATCTGGTCCACAGTGTACAACTTGGACTCGGTAGCCCAGCGTCTAGCTGAATATGTGGTCGCAGGTACGCTGTTGAACGTCACGGAAGCCGTCAAGAGCGCCCGCGCCAAGAAGTACTCGATGCTTATGAAGCATGCCCAGCACAACAAGTGGCCGGCCAGCTCGCTGTGCCACATTTGCTACGGCCGGTCATTCATATCAACCAACCGCCCCTGTGCAGGCTGCTTCCAGAGTGTCTGCAAGTCGTGCTCGGACTACCGCTTCATTTTCCACATCGACGCTAAGACTGGGCGACCGCACCAGCAGCGCTTCTGCAAGCTCTGCATCAACAACACCGTGATCATCGACTCGCTTAACTTCGAGGCTTCCATCAAGAAGGCCCGCGATGCCAATGCTGACACGGACACGGAAGTGGAGCGTGTTGCCCTTCGTGGGCCACAAACCAAGTCGATCCGACAAAACGCGTTGAAGTCTTCCGCGAAGGTGAGCCAAACTTCACACTCGGTAGCCGACACCAGTTTGCGCTCCAACTACCTGGACTGGGCGAGCGACTGGAGCAGTCAGGACGACGACGATGATGAATACCTTCGTGAACGTCTTGCTGCTGGACGGGACCGTACCAAGAGCAGAAGCAACCGTAGCAACACTGTATCGCTATCGGACCTGGATTCCGAGGATAAGTTCTCCCCGTACCCGGCCACTCCTCAGAAGCACAAGCAGCAAACGGAAGGCCGCAACATACGTGTGCAGGAGAACCGTACAAACCAAAAGCGCAGGGCTTCGACCTACGAGCAGCCTCGACAGTACCAGTCACCATTGGACCAGTACACGGCCCCACCTCCCCGGTACACGCAAGTTCAGCACACACACGTGCAGCAAGGGTACCCTGCCCCGCTGCCTCCATTCCGTTCCCCGTACCAGACAAGTGAACCGAAGACACCGAGCTCGGGTCGTAGCTTTACCGTTATCTCGAGTGACAGCGATGACGGAGTTGAAGTCGCTGCCCTGCCCTTGGAGGAGTGTGGTCTCGGACTGAGCAAGTTCGATCTTGGCGTGGTGGAGGCTGCCCCCGTCGCCGAGTTCGAAAACCTTGACATCAGCATGTACTCGGACGATGGCTTCCGCCCACAGCAGCACAAACGTGCTCCACGATACGGACGCACGAGTCACTCGGACAAGGACGGCTTTCTCTCGGATCTGTACTCGTTGTCACGATCAAAGATCCACGGCAAGCATTATTAAGCGATGCAGACACTAAGTTAGCAGGGAAGTACGATATCATTTAATGTAAGCCCGCCCTCAACGGAAGGGGTGGTGCACGAAAACATGAGTTACAAAAGCATTCTCTCTGTTGGATTAGCCATTGATAGGGTTGTCTTTCGCAAAGGAAACTATTGAGCGGATAACACCTTAGGAAATGACACATTCTGGCGGCGGGTGGGTTTTCTTGCCATTTGTGCGCCGCTTACTCGGCTTCAATTTCGATGTGTCCGACGAATCCGCATCTTCATCCTCATCATCGAACTCTTCTCTTTCCTTGTCGCGATCTGAATCGGCTCGACGTGGAGATTCCTCAGTATGCTCAGCGATATCTTCTTCATCTCGCCTCGGGTTGCGATTAGAAGAACTCCGTCGCTTGGTTTGCTTTCGACCACTGTCTCGATCGTCGTCACTGCCATCATTTTTACGTCCCCTCCTAGGGGAGTTAGGTTCTGCTTTGTCTCCGCTATCACTAGCGTATTCACGATCAATTATTGCCGGCGGGGAAGAAGCGAACGTCTTCCCGAAGTGTGACTGGGAGGTGGGCGATGGAGCAGCCGTCGACGTACGATCCGATTCGATATCCGAGATGTCTGAAATCTCACGCTTCGTTCTGGGCTCCGGCTGCGAGCTGAGACGCGAGGTTTCTTTAGCTTTCACCGTCTGGCTGAGTGTCGAGATATCGGTGACAGCATGTACCATTTCGTCGCCGTCGTCGCCGCTCTTCAGAAACCTACGGCACAGGTACCGAAAGACTGCGTACGAAACAAAATACGCCAACCGTGAATATCCATGTCATTTGGTTGAACAAAAGGATCAGGGAACAGCACGAACCTTCGCCGACATTGATGTTGTCTTGAACGCAAGAGCGATACAACCGCATGTTTAAGTAGTCGGCCATGTCCTCGACTTCGTCCCGCGTCATCGCCGCATCATCTTCCAAGTCGATCTTGTTTTGCACCAGAACGCTGCAGATTCGGCCGCACTCCTCCTCCACCTTGCGCTTCCACTTTGGCAGATCGTCAAAAGAAGCTCGATCCACAGTGGAAAACACGTAGATGACCGCTCCAGCACCTGACCATCCACCAAAACTGGTTAGAACCTCCACCGCCGAAGTTAACAGTTGAGCCATCCCCACCTTTGTAGTATCTGCTCGTGAGCGCATCGAACTCTTCCTGGCCGGCAGTGTCCCAGATCATGAGGTTGATGGTCTCGCCCAGATCGCGCAGCTCCACCGTCTTCTCCATAAAGTCCACGCCAATAGTCTTCTTGTACGTGCCAGTGTATCTGCCCTTGGCATATCGGGTGGTCATGCTCGTCTTGCCCACGTTGCCATTGCCCACCACAATCACCTTCAGCGTCTCTACAGCAGCCAACACACAATTCAGGTCCCGACTTTTTTTCCTCCAGCCACCACCAACTCACTCTCAAAATCGTCACAGTCAAAGTCCTCCATTTTCCTTCACTTTAGTCTCTTACTACCCCGCGGCAAGACTCTTTTGTACTCCTTTAATGCGCGTTCCTCGCTGCACGCTCCCTAAGAATAGTGAAAAGAGAAAATCTCCATCCCATGAAACCACTAGCAACCTTCCCCACAAAGTGACGCGCAACTTTAAGCAAAAATATCAAGTTTGCACCGCGTTACGATTGCCTCTGATCTTTAATCTCCTGAATGCCAAGAACCTCTCAGTATAAAGTCTCGCGCCGTCGGATCCTTCGCTCCCTCTCTCTTCTTATATCTAGTGCAGGAGGCCGGCGACGTGGCTGCCGAAGCTGTAAATGTAGTAGCCCGTGACGCTCGTCACGAGCAGCAGGAAGCTGTCTGTCAGTTGGCATTGACACGTCAGAATTGATACCGACAGGCAGCTTCAGACGCGGGGGGAACGTACTGAAGATGGACACCTCCCACCAGCTCAGCATCGTGAGCCCGAACTCGAGCTTGTACCAGCGGTATTGGCGCGCCACGTAGTCCAACATGGTCGCTGGGCTCCTCGCTTCTTCACTGCTTTGTCGCTTGTGGTGGCGATACCTCGCTATCAATTTTAGCAGGGACCTGATGAGAGTTTATGCGACGTGTGATGACACACCCATTGGCCAAAATCCCAAACGATCTACGATTGGTCACATTCCGAGAAGCAAACTATAACTGATCATCAAATGTAGCCATTTTCTCCAGCATGGCGTCGATGCAGGAGCGTCTGCGCTCGATGGTCGAGGCCCCGCGGCGGCGGCAACGGGGCCAAATTCCTGCGGATTTGGTGGATGCAGCGCACAAATTCCAGCGCGATTTTGTGCACCGGTCGGCGGATTTCAACACGGCCGAAATTTCAGATTGCGCCGAAAGCCTCGAGGTGCTACGCAATGGCAAACGCGAAGCTCGCGAGAGTCGGCAGATGATGTGGGAGGACCATTACGCGAGCCAATTGGCGACCCACCGAGCGAGGTTCGAAGCGGCCAAGCAGCAGAAACTGAGGCAGGAAACGTCCATGTTGACGCAGCTAAGGTCCGACTCGGACAAGTGGAACATGGCCATCGACCTGAGACTGCTCGAATTCATCGACGCGAGCTTATCGGTGGCCCCGGAGGACGTACGCAGAGCGTACTTTGTCAGTACCAATAAGGCGGGGTTGCCACCGTTGCACCGAGCGTGCAAGACCAACGACATGCAGTTGGTGAAGCTGCTGCTGCGATTCGGCGCGGACTTGACCACGAAAGACCAGTTGCAAAAGGTAGACGGTGGAGGGTGTTCACTGCGATAACCTTTAGGTGCTAACGTTTGCATTTGTGCTGTTGTTAGAGCGTTTTCCATGTCATGGCGGAGTTTCGACTCACGGATTTGTTCAAGTTTCTTGCGGCCATGCTGACGAGCGCGACGGAAGAGATTCTGCTGGGTCTCGATAGTAACGGGTACTCGCTGATGCATATTGCAGCGGCGAACGGCAGTGCGGATATTTTGACGGAACTACTGCTGCCATCTCGGCGAGAGATGATGAAACCACTGGCGCATCTCGTGACACAGGACGAGAAGCGGACTGCTCTGCATCTCGCAGCGCTGCGTGGGCATATCTCTTGTGTGGAGATTTTGCTGAAGATGACGGGCGCGAAGGCAGACTTGCGCGACCGAAGGGGTTTCAACGCGCTTCACCTCGCTCTGCAGCAGACGTTCGACATTGATAAGCTCGTAGCGGTGTTCTTAGCGCACACACCTTCCGACCAAGCGTATGCAACGTTCAGTAGTCTGGACGAGGTGACGGGCCAAAGCTGTTTGCACACTGCGATCATCAAGAACTTTCGGCAGGTTGCTATCGCCATGACTCGCAGCGGTAAGGCCCAGATCAACGGAGCTACTAGAGAAGGCGGTTGGACCCCCCTTCACCTGGCAGTGATAACAGAAGAGATAGACGTGATCAAGGAGCTGCTGGCAGCAGGAGCGACTCTGGATGCTGTTGACGCTGACGGACAGACGCCCCTTTTGCAGGCGTGTCTTGGAGGGCAGCTAAAGATTGTGCGTGTTCTTTTGAACGCAGGTGCCAACCCATCGCACCAGAACAAGCAAGCCCACAGTCCACTTCACTATCTTTCAGCTTTTTGTCGAGACCGACAACTTCTGCGCGACATCATTGCCAACGGGGCAGATGTGAACGCGAAATCGATGAAGCTCAACACGCCCATGCACTTTGCTGCGATGAACGGGAATGAAGTGGCCACGCAAGTGCTTCTAGAATATGGTGCGAGTGCCAGTGTGATCAACGAAGACAAAAGGAGCGTCGTGTATTTGGCTAAGAAGTGGCGTCACCGCTCGGTCGAAGACCTCGTTCGGCCACCTGAGGAGGAAGGTGATCAAGGCGAAGTGCGGGGCTTGGGTCATCATCAAGCAAACCCAAAGTCTCCGCTGGCTATGGCTTCTCGCCAAGCACAACTGCGATCCATGGGCCACGCACGAGCAACAACGCACGTTCACCCAAGAACAGCGGTGGCCATGACGACAAGGTCTGAGGAGTCCGATTCAGACTCATTGTATGACTTTGAAGATGACGAACTGATCCTCCCGCCGTCAATTCCGTGGCCCATTGCAGTAGAAAACTTCAGCAACAACAATGAAAAGACCGACAATCCCAAGCTAGCTACTACTGGTAGTTGCAGAACTTTTGGAGAACTACGCGATCGGTATATGGGCCAACGGTCTCCTCTAAAGCCCGTGGTGCTAGCTCAAGACCGGCAGAAGTCGATGATGGACGAACTATTAGCTGCTCGTGCAAAGAGAGAAGAGCAGCCGCCCCCACTTAGCGCGCCCATGATGCGCTTCACGCGTCAACTTGTGGTCGATCCTGTTCGCATTCCGTGGGAGATGACAGTCCCCGTTTCACACGCAGCAAGCGCCGACGCTCTCTCCTACCAGCGCAAGTTGAAACCTAGCATCCGTACGAATATCGGTCTCTTACGAGACCACCTCGCGCACGCGCCTCAACTACATTGGCCACGACATGCAGGCCACTCGGTATATCGCAAGGCTAGCAGTCCATAACCAATATCCGATCGCGAAGCATTCTCAGGCGCACAGGTCACAAGATGACGGCTCATGCACAACATCTTTGGATCCCTTTCGTACGAAGATCGTCGAAATGCGGTTGGCATCCTCTGTCCACACCGATAGCGATCTTGGACTTCGTCACTTCTTAATTTTCCGTGAAGGAACGCACCACAAGGAGACCAGCCCTGGAGCCAGAATGAAGAGACGAGCTTCATCCACCGCGTCGCCGCACCGGATCGCCCCAGTCCCAAACCAAATGCTTGGCCATGGCAGGTTCTACCTTGATGTTGATCGGTGCTTCGGCAGGTGTTGGATATGTCACGCTGCGATCTCGGTGAACCAGCAAATAACGGCGAGTTCGGAGGTTCCGGACTTCCTTGACGAGCTTTGATGAAATCGACCGTAATGGAGACGGCATCATCACCTACCTGGGGTACATGGGCAACCTCGATGAAGTCTGGGCGACTTTGCGCAGATCTACTTGGACGCGTCGGCTGAGTTCCAGAAGGTCAAGTGATAGCTGAGAGTTTTTGTGGAGTTGGGAAAGACTGACGGTTGGATGCCCAGTATCCGAACTTCAGAGTGTGTGAGCAGTCTCCGCACTTCCAAATCGCCGTGGACTGGGTCGACAGCGATTGCATGAAGCAATGAGTAACCAAGATCGAAGACTGAGAAGTCGGTAGCTATGGGTGATGCCAGCCAACAGCATTGTGCTATAGATTACTTGCATTTATCAGTTTTCATTACATTTACGCTTGGAACGGTTTGTGCTGTGCAGACAGCAATCATCGTCGTCTACATTTAATTACTCGTTGCAGATAACCCTCGAGTGAGCACTGCAAGGCGCAAGTATAGTATGCCAGTGCCTCGGATGGTCGTACAATAATCGCCACTCAATCGCTCACTGTTCTCAATGGTGTCTTGAAATGGAAGGCCGATAGCTCGCATCAAAGATCCCAACATCGATTTCGGCTCGTGCAGCACAATCGGTAAGTCTAGCACATAATCATTTGTCACCAGGGGTAGCGGGATGCTCGCTCTTCCACCTTATAACACACAAAACCATTAGAATGGAGTCCGCTACTAGACCCAAGATCCACAGCACTCACAAAAAGCCTCCAATTGAAAACGATCTAAGCTCCAGACCTTGAGAGAAAATGAAAGCATGAGTGTTGATATCACTCCGATCGATTGGAATAGTAGTCCCAACTTACCTGGAACTCCAACCTCGGCCAGCAATTCCACGCGTTCATGTTCGATACAGCTAGGTGAAGCTCGATCGGGTGTGCCCATACCGTATCCATCTTCGGTAGTAAATCACGTTCCTGTTTGCCATTGGAATGGCGATAGAGATCTGGCATGGCTAGACTTCCACCACTTGAGGCTGCATGGACTTGAGTTTGACCACGCGTCTCCCCTTGAATCACCTTCCAGGATGCATTCTCGTGTGGAGGCTTGGCCGGATCATCGACAACCAGGCGCCATTTGCAGAAGTAGCTGTATTCGGAAGACGGATGCAGTGAAAGTAGATCTAGCACATGAGCGACAGAGAAATCTTCTTGGTCGGTTGGACAAGAGAGACCCGATGCACCAATGAGCTCTCCGACGATGTGCACCGACGCCATTGCTCAATGCGTTAGCGACGCTTTGCAGGAGTCGGTCGGCGCACCCAGCAGTCACGGCCATGAAAGACACGTACCAAGGTTTCAAAGCATATCTCTTGATGAATTAAAAAAAAATGAGAAGGGGAGTCCTATGATGGCCTAAGAGCTCGACGAACTCAGCAGCGGCACGTGGTCACCTCCTCTTGAGCTGTCGTTCACTCGCCCAATCGGTTCGCCAATCACAATTCCGGTGGGTGCTTCCTCTGACCCAACAGCTCTGTATCCGGGGCTATCGCTGCTTCTACTCTTCATGCTGTACAAGTCGTCGTCGTCAACTCCAGCACCGATCCACATTGAGCGGAAGTCACCGTTCCGCTTCGACACGGCAATTAGTGTGCCCAGTGTAGTTGGTACGAGGTACATGAGCGCCGGCTGGCCCATTTCCGTGACCATGACAGCAATGTTGGCTAGTGCTAAGCCAACAGCGTAGCCGACAGCCATGAGCTGGAAGTAACTCGTGTTGCCCTGAGCATAGTCGAATCGCAGTGAGAACGAAAGGAGCATGCCTGGCAAAATGATGTCGCCGAGACCGAGCATGCTGACACCTCCAGCCCAATCCAGAACCCGAGGTAGCACGAGCAGCATTGGCATGGGTTCAGGGTCTACACATGCCGGATATAGAGGATATCGTTCGCAGTAGTCGACGCCCGGGTAGCCGCTTTTTGTATAAGCTGCAGGCCCACCAGTGGCCACGTCCTCCATCACGCTTGAGCCGAAAAAGATCGGAGACAGGAACACGAAGAAGACATCGTAGCAGAATGCCAACGTCAGCAACACGGTCGCCACTTTGAGGTTGGGCAATTGTACCGTGCGCAGGAACACGAAGCAAAGCGAAATCCCCATAATGTCTTGCAGTGCCCAGTACGTCCGTCGGTGCATGTACCATACCACAGCAAGCGCACAACTTGGTAGGAAACCGAGAAGCTCAGACAATCGTGCGGTGTCACCGAGCACTGGCATAGTAACCTCGCTGGAAGCAGATCTCGGCATCAACCACTCCACTGCAGGCATCGCCACCACCTGTGTCAGCGTAGCTGCGCCCGACACTGCGAACAGCACAGGAATCGCGCCGCCGATCTTCACGTAGTAGAATACGGTCAAGAAAACTCCAGCAAGAACGATGAAGCCCACCGCGTGTCTCGCATCAAGCTCCCAAATTTCCCCCCGTGCCTCGTTCTCTCCTTCCTCGTGGTGCGTGTCCTGGTCTTCACTCATCTTCTGCTGCTCACGAGCTGCCACATTTTCCCTCCGACGACGTAGTGGGCTCGTCGAATAGTACGCGGCCCCCAACGCCGTCGCGACACCAAGAGCCCACAGCAGCATCGACGACACGTCGATCAGCGGCAGCTCACGTCGGTACGTGCGTGCCACCAGCGACGCCGGGTACTTGTCCATGGCCTTCTGCAGTCTCTGTCCGTTCGCGATCGTCACATACACGACGGGGATGGCCAGTGTCTTGGTCACCGTCCGGTTCGTCGCGCCCATGAGCACGAACGTGTCCCACATGCAGCAGACCTGGTGCTTCCTGCCGCCCTCGTGCATCTTGGTGCGCCCAGTGAGCACACACGACCTCGACGCGCACTTGTGGTCGCTACTGCACGCCTCCGCGTCTGTCTGCCACACGGGCGTGGCCAACCTGTCGACGAACGCTTCTCCGCGCGTACAGTCGAACTCGAACGCCGGCTTGTCCACCAGCGCCAGAGCTGCGGCCCCTGCACCTGTTTCTCCAGTAGCAGAGCTCAAGACCGACGTATTTGTACTATTACGACTGGCTACAGCTTCGTACACGGCTCGTTTCGTGCCTCTCACAATTAATCCCTTGGCCCCCGCGGCTTGCGCTTCCAGAGCTTTCACGACGAACGAGCAGTTGCCGCGATCCACGACCACCACGGCGCCGTGTCTCGACATCGTCGCGTCATCCGACAGCTGGTAGGACCCGCAGCCGTCGCGATTCCCGACCGGAAGTTGCACCAACGTCTTCCAGCGCGAGCCGTGACGCGCAGGCAGCGAGACGCCCCACCCGGCG
>JAHWLE010000368.1:10715-25011 GCA_024679135.1 Phytophthora foliorum | reverse complement strand
CGGTTGTCGCTCAGCACCACCACCTCCCCCTGGTTGGCGAACACGGCCAGCAGCGCGCGCCCCAGCCGCTTGTCGTCCGCGTGCGTCCAACGCTCTTTGCCCCGCCGCATCTCGCTTGAAGAATAGTTTTTGGAGAATAGTTTGCTGAAAATAGAATCGGGGGATTTCAAAAGCACAGAAAACCCCCATACAAAAAGGAAGACCGAGGTTTCAGTAGAATTCACTGGGTACGGACGCGCAAAAGCTTGGCAGGATGGAGAGAAAAGCAGCACCAGATACCTTTCGCACACGAACCATGTTGTCCACGTGTCAGCAGACTGGAAAGAAAACATTGATACTTGACTTAACCACCATCGCCAATGGTGGTCTCGACCCGACCTAGCTTTGAAGCACTACATTGACTGTTCATACCCTCCTCAATTCTGCCCTTCGACCGCGTCGAGCGTCTCTAGCTCCCGCTTCAGACGACGCTTCTGATCGCGGAAGAAGCGCAGGTCCTGCTGCACCTCCTCGACCAGCATAGGATCCAGCCGGGTTGCAGCCCCCATGCCCATCGGTGCCGCAGTGCCATTAGTGAGCTGGTTGGTCAGTTGTGAAATAGTTTCCACGATGCCACGCAGCTCAGTTAGCAGCTTTAGTCGGTAATTGGCCTTTTGCTGCGTTTGCAGCGCGTGCGTCTTGACCGAGTGGCCGCCGTTCCGAGCATTGCCACTGCGTGAAACACCGCTCTCACGAGCCACGGGTGGCACCACCATCGGTGCTTGGTTCGTCACAGGAATTGCAAAACCCTTGGGTGCAGGAACGCCTTCGTCGCTGGAAGCGTCACTCGGCAAGCTCGACGAGGACGAGCCCGACGCCGATCCTGAACCAGAGCCAGAGGACGCTTCACTTGCCTTACGCCGCTTCGGTGAAGGCCCGTGCTGCGGTGACGCTCCGCCATGCGACCCCATACTGTCGTCGGAAGCTTCCGACACGTCCCCCGTCTCATCAGCGTCACTGGGAAGTGTCGGTCGACGACGTCGTTGGATCGGGGAGCGCACTACTCGAGGTTTCCTCTCTGTCGTGGCCGCGCGCATGAAGCGGGTGCTCGTCCGCAAGACTGGGATGCAGTGAGCGTAGCGGAACGTCGTGGCCTTGAGTCGGGGCTTGGACGGCGGCTCCGTCCCTTGGACGACGGCTTGCTGCTTGGCCTCCTCGTACGCGCGCACGGCCTCCACTTCCTCGGCCTGTCGGATGGCCTCGAAGCGGTTGTTGGCCTCCAGTAGACAGTCTTCTTCCTTCCATCCTTCGTGTTCTTCCTTCTCCACCTGCGTTCGACAATCGGTCAATATCCAAGGGTAGAGTCCCTCTCTAGCACGACGGAAGACGCACCTTCACGAGGAGCGACATGAAGAAGGCCGACTCCGGCCGGATGAACGACGACCAGTGGGTCTGCAGCGCACCACCAGCGCGAGGAGCGGCCCCCGGGTCCTCGTCCGCCACCAGCGCCGCGTAGTGCGTGTACACCCGCGTCCACATGTTCTTGACGTGCTCCGTGCCTTCTCCGTCCTGCGTGGCCAGCACGAAGGCGCGGCACAGGCGGATGTCGTCCTCCTTGGACCACGCAGCCTTGCTCTTGCGGCGGTTCGACGACGTCGGAGACGACATCGCAGTTGCAGCTAAAGGATTGAGAATACGAAGTGGAATCCTGGCAACAAAAACTTACCCAAACGGGCCTATACGAAATCCAAGTCAGGGAGATAGAATACGTACAGATGATCTGTACGGATTCTACCACATACAAGATGTGTGTTCTTCGGGGGACTTCTTGCTCTGAAAACATGGCGTGACAACGGTTTGCAGCCAGGTACAGTATGCATGCCTTCGCCATCACCGTGGAAGAAGAGAGCGAAAAGAGCCGCGCATGTTATCAAGGCGATAGATATTGTGCGCGCCGCCCAAGAATGTTGCAAATTTACAGGGTTCCTGCCTGAAAAGTGTCACGATGCAGGTGGGTGCCGACCCTCTTCTCAAGGTCCACCTACCCCATAATAAGGCCTGTACGCGACTCGCAAGTTGTACAGGCCAGACGACAACGCAGCACAAGGTGCAGACCGCTGAAGTTGTAATACCTGTTGCGTGCACTTGGTTCAATGCAGTCACGAAGGCAAGCAGAGGTACAGTATCGCCAACGTCTATTGCATTTTTTTTCATTGGGAGCAAAGTATTTTACGCAACATCTATTAATATCCGGATACGACAAAGCAAGAGTTACATTGGCAGGCATTTTCGTTATGCGTCAAGCAACCATAAAAGATGGGGGAGGGAGGGTCACCCACTGGGTGGGAGGAGTACAATGTATTATAGGGGACAACCCTCAACGGTAAGACGTTCACGAGCCACTTCGCTGCGCCGTTAGAGCCCAACAGTAGTTTCCGTTTTTCAGTGAGGTACATTGGTGTCACTTAGCCATGCAAATGATTCCTATGCGCGTCCTATCATAACAGCCGTCCTTACGCCACCTTCGGTCCAAACCTGTGACCCCCCGGCCACAAATCCTCTTGTGACACAAATTGTGTTGTGTCTTCCATATTCACAATCCAAGACAGCATGTCATCCTCCAGGCCTGTGACCTGTTTCCAAATCAGCTCTGGTGTCGATGTACATGCACCATAATACTTGCGATTCACTGGCTCTGTTGTTAGGCTAACATTGTCAGCATGCATGGTTGTCATCCTGTTGTGGCCTCGTGAATGGTGGTGCCACTCATGTATCGTGAGCCCACCCGCTAGCCCAGTAAATGGTCTTCTAGTGTGAGCCTTCGGTGGTTTTCGCCGTCGATGGTCCATATCTGCCGCACGCACGCCTGAGGGTATTAATAGTAGTATTAATAGCAGTCGGCGAATCTGCAGAGCCCTGTGAGCCACATGTCTGAGCCTAATCAGACAAACGTTATGATCTTCCGTGGATCTATGGAGATTGGCAAAATCGCAGCTCACGGATAATTCATCAGTGATGAACGCGGAAACGAACCCTGGAGCCGCGTGTCGTCGTACTCGCCTCAGGGCGGTACCTTGAATATACCCAGCAACACTGGAGAAAACAGTCCTCGATCGTCGAAGTACTTGATCTGGAGCGAAACGGGCTTCCCTGTGATGGCTTGAACGTGCACTGATACAGTTCGCGTTCTGAGCAAACAACGCTTCTCTCTGGTAGTCCCGCGAGAGGCTCGTGGTTCATGTCCTTCTCATGCCATTCTGCTAAAAGTATCCCTCTCGTTTGCTTCGGGTCGGTTAAGCAGCAAACTATTCACACGCGCGTGTCGTTGGGCAAAGCGCAACGGCGTAACCAATTGGATGCGGTAAGCTTGTCACCTCGTCCCATGAAGCCGTGCGCCCTGGGCACCACAATGGAGGCATTCACAATGACGTGCACTCTTGCCGTCCCTGGTAACCGGCGCGGTGCAGTCTCGGGTAGCAGCCACAAACCCACCTGAGCATCGCAGCTTCCACGACCAGCGTTGCTGCAAGCTCGGAAGCACGCATCGACCCGACCAAAACCGTCCCCGCGCCGATGCCGTCGATAAGTTCGCGTTGGCCGTGGCCGTCCTCTTCGCCAAGTGCCAGGGCAGAAGAGCGAGGCTCGACTTGTTGCTTCGTTGACGAGTCTTTCCATGTGTGCACGCATCAGGCTGTGCTGGCAGCACGTCGGTCGCGAAAAGCTTGAGGCCGAGCCTGCGCGCCGGCACGTGGCCGCCGCCGCCACCAGCGAAGCTCCGTTAAACCATCGCGCATCCCAGCTGCTTTGCTCGACGTCCTCTCCACATACAAAGGCCAAGTCTAGTTTTGAAAAACAGCATGATTCATGATCCAACCAACTGATCCATAATCGTCGCAGCTGCGCTCAGCGGTTTTGGATCGCTTTCAAATCGAGCGGACGTAAGCGGCCGACGTGCCACCTCATTCCACCTTCGTCCAAGCCGCACGCAAGCCAACCAGCCAGCCAGCCAGCTACCGAAGCAAAAAGGAACCATGGTCATGGGCATCTTCACCGCCGGCATGGGCGCGTCCAAAGCGCTGCTGAGCTTCTACGGCTCGCTGCTGTACTACTGGGTGCGCGGCGGCAGCTACGCCGACTGCCCGTTCTTCGCCGACGACCTGCACGCCAAGACGTACGTGTACTCGATCGCGCTGCTGAACCCGCTGTGGAGCCAGCCGCACTACCGCCACCCGAGCTTCTACAAGGACCTGGTCACCAACCTGCGCAACGTGGCCATCCCCGGCACGGGCGTGCCGCTCTCGATCGTGAGCTACTCGCGCGTCATCCTCTTCCCCTTCCTGCTCTTCGTGTACCCGTGGCTGTGCGCCATCGGCGCCTTCTTCGAGCTGCCCAAGGCCTACTCGAGCAAGCAGGGCAGCATCATCGAGCGCTTCATCCGCACCTTCACGCAGGTCTTCGTGTGCCCGCAGAATTGGTTCGCCTTCTGGCGCGTCAACTGCCACGTCGTGAGTCTGCACAGTCTCAAGACCAACTCGCCCGGGTACATCATGGAGAACAAGTGGGACTTCCTGCTCGAAGCCGAGAAGCACGGCATCGCCGTGTCGCCCTACCTCAAGACGCCCGGCTCGCTCGTCATCAAGGACCGCAACGAGGAGGGAGGCATGGGCATCTTCATGTTCAAGAACGCCGTGGACGGTGGCGACTGGATCATCCAGGAGAAGCTCGAGAACTCGCCGTTCCTCAAGAAGCTGCTGCCGGAGGTGTCGCCGCTCTCGACCTTCCGCATCATCACAGCGTCGCGCCACGGCCTGGGCGAGGCTGAAGCGCTCAAGGACGGTGGAAACGGCGTCAAGTCGCTGAGCTGCGTGTTCCGCGCCGGCCTCGAAGGCGCCTCGACCGACCACAAGTCCATCATGTTCGACGTGGACATGGAGTCTGGCAAAATCCTCAAGGGCTCCACGACGACGCACTGGTACCGTGTTGGCCCGCACCACATGTTCCGTGGCAACCTGAGCGTGGGGCACGACATCACGAACCACCCGGACACGGGCGTCCCCATCACGGGCAACGTGATCAAGGAGATCAAGCAGATGAAGCAGCTCGCGGAGGAGGCGCACTTCAAACTCATGAAGGACGTGCCGCTCTGTGGCTGGGACGTGGCGCTCACCAACCTGGGCGTGCTCCTGCTAGAGGTCAACATCTCGTGCAACTTCTTCCGTGGCACGTTCGACCAGCCCTGGTACTTCCAGTTCCTGGACGACTACTTCCGCCACCTCGAGACGCTGCCCACGCCCACCAAGAAGTCCGACTAGACTGGTAGCAACGTTGTCGAGCTGCGCAGTTTATCGAGCTAGCTTCATTTGTCTTGTGTTGCACGAGTAGGGTCTTTCGATAGTGTTAAACGAATCGCATCAGGTGAAATCTGGATAGCATCCGTTATCTTGCGGGCTCAGTATTGTGAGTTTTACTCAAAACTGGATTGTTCGATTCGTTAATCGATCTGGTCAATTGTCACAGGCAATCGTTCATCCTATTATATATCATAAGGCAACATTATACATGAAAGGTTTCCATTACGCTCAGAACCCTCCGGCGGCTACGCAGCTAGCGGACGGCAAAGTATGGATGCCCAAGCTCGTGTATCACCTCAGACGACAAGGACGCCCACGTGATTGTGTATGCGACGGCGGTCGATCACCTGAGCAAACACAGTCACCAGTAGCGACGGCATCGTCGCATACACAATCACATCAATTTATAGAATCCGTACAGACAGTGGAGCACCGTGTTGGGGTGTGCATGTTGGTTACGGCTTCCTGCATGCCTGGTGCACACAAAGCTCGGTTCCCTACGCGGACGCACCAGCGTAGTTCTTCACTGCCGATTCCGCGCTCGGCCTTGCAAGTCTTTTGAGCCAATCACGTCGAGCCATCGATTTGGCGGAAGATTGCCCAATCCCGCACGATTATCAAATTTGTAAGGAATTGACAATACCCGTTGTTATGATATCAGCTCTGTTTTGTGTGTCGGACATGTTCCCGTTCAGGTTTTGAAGCACACACGGCTTTTTATTCACTGATCCATTCGAAGTGAGAGGCACCACAAATTAACCCATTATCCCCCGAAGGGCGTCCTATAGGTATAATGCCTACAGAGTCCGAAAGGCCTAAAGCCTGAGCCGGCTATCACCATGCAACCCTCCCCACCTCCAGATAGGCACACGGTGACACTAGAAATACGGAGTTACGTGCGCGCTTGACGCGTGTAGGCGATTGGACGAGGCTCGCCGTTGAGTTCGCAATCGAGCAGACGCAGCATGTTCTTCGAAGCGTTCACGTCCCTGTTCACGGTCATACCAGAACATACATTGTTTCTGCAATGGAGTACACTGTAAACTGGGTACGTGGTTCTTCCTTCGTGGACTGCGCGTGCGTGAGCAGCGGCCTTTCGATATGGAAACTGCTGGGAAAGCTGTCGCTGGCAGACGAAGTGGACTTTGCTGGTCCGGTACTCGTCAATGAGGACGACCGTGCAGTTTGGAGTCTTCGACAACTCCAGCGGCAGCTTATTCACGGGTACCAGTGGCTGCCCTCGGATCGTTCCGTTCGGATCGCGGTTACTCAAGTTGCCAAATTCAACCACTACACTCTCTCCGGGTCGAACGAGTTTCCGACAAAGCTCCCGCAGCTTTTTCTTTTTGTAGATATATCTGCGAAAGCGACTGCGGCGGTACGGCTTGTGCTGCATGAACGCCATCGGCAAATTCAGATGCTGCGTCATGAATTTGACGTACACTCGCCACCGATCTAGCCACGCGCTCTTCTTCGTTGGCATGCCGTCGAATGCCGCTCTGACGTCTGGACGGTCCATTATCCATCGAGTGTTCTTTTGATCGCTTTTAGTAATGAAAGCATCTCCGCGATACTCTTTGCCGGAGCACACGATAGTTTCTTCGTCCTGATTCGTGGCGACGAAGAGATTACATCTACCAGGATCCAAACCCCACCTAGTGTCGAAGTCGGCAGCATTCAGGGCCTTCGCATTGGGCTCAAAAGGCTCACGTTTGGGTTTCCGAACCAGGACGCTCACTGCCTTGCCGTCAGTAGAGATCTCATGTGCAAATCTACGGTGTCCAGACTCTGTAGTCTCCACCTGGTCAATGCGAAAGAACCGTTACCAGTAGAAGTCCTGCACCTCCTTCCACGGGTGCCCGTACGGAGGAACAGCAATGCCGTTGCGGACTAACAGCTCCCGAAGGCCGATTGAATTCATCGTTAAGTAGCTAATTCCAAAGCCACTCTTAGTTGGTAGAACAGTGAACGTCTTCACAAACCCTTTCTGGATCAGCCTAATTTCAAAGTCAGATGCCTCGGCTGCTATAGTGTCCGCCACTCTTCGTTCAACTCCGTCGTTGTGCTCCTCAAGAATATGCAGGAATTGAAACTTCAGAGGCACCAGCCGATGAGCTGTGTAGTCGACTTGCCTACTCCGACGCCGAGGAATTTCTCCACGCCACTCATTTACTATGTTATCGAGTCGCTGGCGATCCACAGTGCCCGGCGGACTTCGCTCGAATTCTGGTGCAATGATGCGTGTCACTAGTGCGTAGGCTGTGGTGCCGTCCACATCGTACTGGACCCGCAACGCTTTATTGAATCAGCGAAGGAAATTTGTTTTGAGAGCGTTGTCGATTGCAGTCTTCATCTCCCGAGCTGCATACTGTTGCCACCCACTTTTGATACCAGCGCGCCGCTCACGAGGAGCATTTGGGTCGCGCAACGAATTGTAAAGCTCCAAAGACCGCTGCAGTTCTGGATCGATGCGCACATTGGCGTCGTTGATCATCACGGCTGTTAAACATTGGCGAACGAAGTTCTGCGTAAATCTGGGGATCGGCAGTCCGTCTTCACACAGCCGTATCATGTGGATGTTGAGCAGTGCGTAGGCATCCAGCAATCCAAGATTCAAGCCCACGAGAATACTATCAAACGAAAGCAGCAGCTTTCTTTCGGGTGTCATGAAAGATCCTAGTGACATCTTGACAGCAACGAAGCTGACATCCTTGTTGTTCGCCTTACGCTCCGCAACGTCGGGCCTTTGCCTGGAATGTGGCGTTCCTGGTTCTACGTTCTCAGCGCCCTTATCATCCTCCACGCCGTCATCCCCGAGGTCCTCCTCGTCGTTTGAGACCGTGAAAATGACTTCAGTGTGATCGCTGTAATCCTCCGCATCTGTCAAGAGTTGGCGCTTGCGCTTTGCTGGCGCCGACATCGCGCTTGCGCTTATGCGACCGACGAGCGCTGAAGCTTGGAGACTGGACGAGTGCGAAATGAAAAGTGAAAGCATGCTCAGCCTGGCAGCTAAGCCTCGGGTGCACCCAACGACATCTTCGCGTTGTTGTTGGGTTCGGATGCTGGGTTCAATAACCAACATCCACCTGTCGCTTTTGCATTTCTGCCTTGTCGTACCCTCTGACTTCGGTGACTGGGGGGGTTAAAGAGGGAGACATGCTCTACCTTGTCCATTTTTTTTGGACTCGTGTGCGCAGGGATATACTTCGAAGTATTCCGTAACAGGCGCGATTCCTTTATATAACCTATGCAACAACTATGTTATCGCTCAGGAAGGTGTTCTGGTCCAGCACTTGTAGAGGACGTCGTTTACGTCCTCCTGCCTTCCGTGTCAAACCCTCCCTGGCGAAGTTCTCCTAACGCTAGCTGACTCTCGTTGAAGACGTCGCAGCAATGATTTTGTTGCAGCGTCTTCCTGACGCATCAATTTCAACTCCTAAGAATGTGCCGTGATCAGAGGTCGGAATTAATGGAGCAATACAATAATTAATTGGGTTTTTCAATAAAAATATTTATTATTGGGCCGCATCGATTCCAATACAATATGTTATTGTCCCAATATTGACAATAAATACGGCAGCTGTCCTGCCCCTCCAGCCAATAACGGCTGTGGACGGAGGACCTATTCATAGTTTTGGCTAATCATATTGCATTAGGGGTAGGGTATGTGCGCGCCAACTTATTTCTGGACTTGGATGGACCGTAGGTTACTTACAGTGGAATTGCATATAGTGAAACTAAGTGTAATCTAGAATTATTGGATAAGTTTCCCATAGTCAGGAGTTGAAGTGGTATAAGTTGCTGCACCCTGCGTTAGCGGCAGTGCTGAGAATAGCTGCACTCGGTGAGTGCTCTGAATAGTAGTGCTCTGTTTGGATGCCACATAGCTACTTTTATCAAGAAGGGCATCCACCACGATGCGGCGCGCTGCGCGTGGGCTTGATACGCCCTCAGGGACGTTGGGCCAAGAGCTAGCCGCTGAGAAGTACTTGCGGAGTTTCTGGAGTCCGCGGGACTGTCGTCGGCTGCGTTAAATGCAATGCATAGTTCTATTGTTAAGGATACTAACTTGCCTACGCAGAATTTTTACTCTTTACTAACAGCGTTCTCTATATTCTTGCAAACTAAAAATAGTTTAAGAGCACGTGCAGGTGATGGTCTGTTAGCCAAATCAACGGCGCTAGGTTACTTCTCTCAAACCCTCAACATGCTTCGGGGGAGGTACCCAAGCTCGCTCACGGATTCACAGCGCATTGCAAAAATCCGGGAGACCATGGCGGGCAATATCGAAGAGCGCAACTGACGGACAAATGTCCAAACAAACGATGCACCGGGCTGTACTGTCAAAGATTTGTGTGTATTAGTTGAGCATTTAATTGTGCACGCAGAAGTGACTACAGGACTGAAAGCTGTTCACGACGCTGCGGTGCTCAACATGATGTGGCACACGTTCGGCAGAGCCATCGATACCTGCTTCGCTCGCAAGCAGCAGCTTTCTCTTGCAACATCGGGCGAGCTCTTCCTCCACATCGCGCGTATTAAGACCTCCGTCGTCCAGGGTGTGTCTGTCTTCAAGTCCCCTGAGCGATGGCAGCAGTGCATGATCCACGCGTTTGGCTTGCTATTCGTATGCTATGATGAGCCTTCTGAGTACCTCTTCCCGCTCGTCCCTCGGTATGCTGTATCCGACTTACCTGGTGGACAGACGTATACTCAGGAAGAAACTGTCGTTTACTGGGAGAGCCTGGAGCAAACGGTTGAGTCAACAGTACAGCCACCACTTAAACAAGAGTGGAAACGGACAAACGTGGCTAGCTACATTACAGAAGTCATTCGCGTTACGCTGAAGGAGATGCCACCTACCACCTGCAATACTGCCACACCCAATCTGACGAGTCACTTTCTGCGTCGCGGATCAGCGGCGTACGCTAATGCGTCTTCAAAGGTGGCCATTCAGTGGATCTCGACTCGGGGTGCGTGGCTACTGGAGTCGCTGACCAAAGCGTTCGCCTACATTGGTACAACAACCAAAGAAGATCAGAGTGTTGGCATAATTTTAGCTGGATATGAGGCTCCTGACTTACCCGTGTCGACACCGTCGATTCGCGATCTGCAGGAGCGGATATCTGTAGCTGAGTATGGGCAACTGGTTACGCTTCACGATGAGCTTTTCCGGCACGTCCTTGGACTCCCGGATCCCCAGTACAACGTTGAGGCGGTGTGGTTGATGCTGTGTTCGCCGCGCTGTTGATGCATTTGGACGAAGTCCTGAAAGCCATCGGCAGGGTCTCCACGGGTGCGCACGTCTCCAGGTACTTGTATGAGCTGGAGCGCGGAATTGCTGCGACGAACGCACGCCTGGGGTCGTCCGTGTCGGTACCCAAGTGTTGTGAGTGGGGTGAATACTTGTCGGCACGCTGGCGCTTGGCAAACCATGCTCACGTTGGTAGAGCAGCCGGAAGAAATGAGACGCAGCTCGCCTCGGTCCTTGAGAGTAAGCTCGGTCAGCTGACGGCGATAAGCGACCACCTTGCACGCCTAGAAGACGCACACGTTGGGTTACTAGCTCGCACAGCTAGCACTGAGCCACCGTTCGTCGTACATGCTGAGTGCCCAACCACCTCCGAGGACGCTGCACCTCTCTTCGCTGCAACACCAGCACAAGCGACCGCGACGACGTCGGCTGGCTGTGTTTTGAATTGGTACGTTAATCATGTCTGGCAAACAGTCAAAGAAAAACGAGAACAAAATAGGCGAGCAGAAGCGAAGGCAGCAATGGACATCATGATGGTACTATACCAGAAGCCGTACGGATTTCTGGCTGAGCCACCACGAGCCGATGCCGCAGCGTACCAGGCCTGGAAGCACCTGGTCTGGGAGCTAGCTCTAAAACTGGACAGCACAGCAAACGAGAGGCTGCAGTCCTTCGATGCGAAGAAGACCACCCGCAAGGCGTCATCACTGCGGAAGCGCTGGCGGCTGCTCCGGACGTCACATCCCGACGCGTATCGTGCCCGTGGTGGCCAATTCCTAGCGCTGAAATCCAGTGGCTCCGTTGTGGACGCGTGCACACCAGCTTCACACCTGTGGGAAACCGCAGACCTTGCAAAGAACGACACACGGTAGCACAACGCACAGCGACACAGTCACCAGCAGACGAAGGGCATGCAGCAGCAAAGCCCACAAACAGCACAAGCACACACACAGCACAAGCACATACAGCACAGGCAAGAGACAAGAGATCAAGTTATAGCAGTATGCCCCCGGCTGGATTTGAACCAGCGCCTGGATGTAGAGCCTCCCGCTCTATCTGCTGAGCTACGGGGGCGTGGACCGAGATGGAGTGGAGAGAAGCACGCACCGAGGTGGCGAAGGCGCTGTTCTGCTGTCCGCCGCCTTGCCGCTGTTCACCGTGATGCTGCTGTCCTCTGGGTCCAAGAACGCTGAATGAGAGACAAGTGGTTGGAGCGGATTATTCATATTCAGTAAAGTACGGCAAGCCTTTTTTTCACCACTGTCCGGAATGAATAATTGGACGTTTATTGGCGAGTATTTTGTGTGTGCCACTAGTGTCACCCTATTGCGAGTTTCCGGATCCCGTCCGGAATCTGCCATTTACTGGCATAGCAGGCGAAGTGGATAGAGTTAGAAAACACAGAGCACAGCATTCGAAAGCTCACGATGCACTGCATGCTCCTACCGTACTAGCTGGCCCATACGCGACCTTCTTTGGAATGGTAATCGAGCTTTTCCCTGGTAACTGTGAGGAGATGCAAGGTTAAATGTCGTAATTCTGTCATTTTTAGCGATAATTCATCGTGCTTTTACACAAGCTCTAGGACTGGATTACATCGCTACACACAGAAATAGCCTATAAAATGCGCGGTAGGCCTCCAAAATGATCGAGTTCAAACGAGGTTTTACCCTCCGATATAGAAGTAGGCAAAAAGGGGTAGGGCAAAATTGTTCAATCATCGCGTAGTAAAGAATTAGGTGACCATTTATTGTTACAGGAAATTAGGCCGTACGCTGTGATTGGCTTAAATGTCTGTAGCCTGCAACGCTATCGGCGAGATGCCATTGCGCATGTAGAACTTGCGTACACGAGGGAGGCTTTAGTTATTACCCCCCTTGCAAGGCAATAACCGTACCTTATACTTTCTGTAGCGTTAAAAGCTCTTGTTTAAACTTTAACAACCACATCATTCCTTTCGCACTGGCTTTGGCCCCCGTGAAAAATTACGAAAACTGGTACTGGTTCATGCATTGTGTGAAGTCGGCTATCGATTGGAAGAATTCACTATAGTCTCCGATCGACAATAATGTCTCTTGTCCGCTGTGGCCGAAGTATTCCCGCTATCTGGTCACCGCTTTTGCCTCTGCCATATCATGGACAACACAACCGTAAGAAAGCAAAGTTAACTGTGAATGACAGGCGTTCGGTATGTCAGATGACCAAGAGCGATTGCGAAAAAGACTATAAATTGCTTCGAAGTGAGCTTGCTGCGTCTAAACCAGCCGCGGCGGAATATTTCGACAACATGAAAGGGCGGCATTGGGTCAAGTATAAGTTTCGTGAATCTTTCGGTCTGCCAACTTTTAACGACATCACGTCGAATCTGTCAGAATAAGCCAACAATTGGATGGGTACGGAACTTCGTAGTGCAAAGCCTCTCAGTGGATTCCACTTGTATTTCAAGAAAACCAGCGAATTGGCGTCCGAAAAGCGTGAAATGGCATCCAATTGGGGCGAAAAACAAGCGGTCTCCAATTTAGTTCCCATGCTTTTCGGGCAGCGAAAGGACAGGACAACCACAGCCAGGATGTGCCAATTTGTTCCACTTGTGGACGGAGCTTACGCTGTTTAACATCTTGGCCCGCAAAATAAGCATGGCTACACGCACGCACGGCGCCTGGTTGATCTTCCTGCCAAAGAGTGCACCTGTGAGAAAATGTGAGGATTACCCTGCAGGATCTGAGAATTACCGTTCGTACAACACCATAGCACAAAGACGTTGGCTGCGCTGCTCAAGAAAGGTGCATATGGCAGACTATGTACAGCCATGGGGAGTGCAGATTATGCGCGGATCACTGCCTACTTTGTACAGAGGCGAGAAGCACATGTGTCGTGAAGGTCACGTGAATGTACACGGCCTTTTCCAATATTCAGGCCCGCTTCACTTTGCAGCACCACCGAAATCCCCCCCCCCCCCGATCTCCGCAGAACCCAGCACCAGCAGCAGCACGATGGCAGGCCTCAGCGCATCTGAGCTACCCCCGAAACTCTCTACGCAAGCGACGTGATAGAATATTACTCGATGGCCTTTGTTTGCGGCGATGCCAGGGGACACTGCACAGCTGTCATCCTAAGCGTCGATGACACGCCAGGCGAGCCATTTCCAGTTGCAGTCGACGCTGGAGAGGTGATCCCGCTGGTGAATATGGTGAATCGCCACGTAGATCGTTTCGGAAACAGTTTCAAAGGTGGCTTTGCTAAGTGGTGAAATGTGACGTTGGGTTTTGGCCGAGCTGTGACAGCTGGGCAGCCCTGGAAACCACCGTTGTGCCTTTCAGTGAAAGGCGATAACCGGCTCTGATTGGCTGATTACATTTCCCGCGCCCGAGTGACTAGGAAGAGATAGTGACAGAGGTCTCGGCCAGGTCTAATAAAACCCCGGTCGAGGTTAGAAACCTCATTTTGTACCCACCTTGGATCCGCACTTAGCCGGAACTGGTCGTACCCTCGGACGTATAGAGTCGGATTTAGGATCCCCCACAGAGATCTGTTCGCACTTGATATTTGTATATAGATATAGGACTAGCTATAGGATGACCTACAGAGGCTCTCAGAGCCATAAAGCGACAGAAATAAATCAGCAGTCTTCCCCCCAAGCCAACAAGGGTCAAGTCCGACTTCGGTAAGTGTAGCTAGCTTATTGTAGTGCCTGGACACGCTCGGCTACGTG